>CAUYQG010131872.1:0-15424 GCA_963574415.1 Tarsius wallacei
TAGAGTTTATAATACTGAGTGATCTTTCACAGAAACAAAGATCTGAGTATCACATGTTCTCATTCATAAGTGGACCTTGAACAACTACTGTAATACTATAAGAAAAGGATTGATTGTAGCGGGAAACTGCAGGGGGGCGCAGGGAGGTGGGATTGATAGTAGTCAATATGTGCCTGGGGAGGGAGGCACACCTCATCAACAAGGATGCACAATGAATATTTATATACCTAACCCTGAATTGTACCCCACAATTTTAAAATAAAAATTACGGAAAAATAATAACACATTTAAAAAAAAAGAAAATGGTACATTTGCATGATGGAATATTTTGCAGATAAAGAAAAACAAAATTATGAAATTTGCAGAAACTTGGATGGAATTAGAGTCTATAATACTCAGTGATTGATCACAGAAACAAAGATCTGAGTACTATATATACTCACTCATAAGCAGACCTTGAACATTTATCATAATACTGTAAAAAAGGGATTGGCAGTAGTGGGACACTGCGGGGGGCAGGGGGCCCATAACATCAATAAGAGTACTAAACTTTACCTATATAATGACCATTTATGTACCTAACCCTGAATTATAGCCCACATATTTAAAATAAAAATAAAATAATAATGTCATTTCAAAAAAAAAAGAAAATAATTCTAATCCCAGTAACATCATTGAAAGAATAAAATATTTAGAAATAAATTTAACAAAGGTAGTTCTACTGAGAGAAATTAAACATCCAAATAAAGGTAGAGACATTCCATTTGATGATTCAATCGATATCGTTAAGATGACAATTTTCCCAAATTCATTAGGCCTTTCTTGTAGGAAAAATACCAGTGAGCATTTGTAGTTGTAGCCTTTGTAGAAACTAATCAGCTAATCCTAACAATTATATGAAAATCTAAAGGTGTACTAAAATAGTTTTGTATGAGAAAAACAAAGGTGGAGGACTTACTGATTTCTAAATTTACTATAAAGCTGCAATAATCAAGGTAGTATGATACCAACATGAAGAAGACATATAGGTTAGTGCAGCAGCATGAAGAGTCAAGAAATAAGCCCTTACATTTATAGGCTAGTTGATTATGACAAAAGTGCAAAGGCAACTTGATGGGTAAAAGAATAGGTTTCTTCAACAAATGAGGCTGGGACCTTTGGAAGTCCACATACCTAAAAATTAATTTAGACTCTTACAGAGCATATACGTAAATGAACTCAAATGGATTTTAGACTCAAATATAAGAGTTAAAAAAAATTTTTTTTAACTACTAGAAGAAAACAAAAGGAAATATTCATGACCTTAGGTTAGGGAAAGAGTTTGTAGACACAACACCAAAACGCCATCAATGAAAGAAAAAAAAAATCATAATTTGGACTTTATCAAAGTTTTTAAACATTGTGCTTCAAAAGAAAAAATTAAGTAAATGAAGACAAACCACAGGCTGGTGAAAATATTTTCAAATTGCATATATGATAAAGTTCTTTTGTCCAGAATATAAAAAGCTCTTATAATTCAATAATAAGTTTAAAATTTGGCAAAAGATTTGAATAGGCATTTCACAAAAGATGAACAAGTGGCTGAAAAGCACATGATAATATTTTCAACATTACTGTCATTATTATGTCATGTGTCATTAGGGAAATGCAAATTAAAGCCATAATGAGATACCACCTCACTATTATGCCCACTATAATAGCTATAATAAAAAAGAGACAATAACAGGTGTTGAGAATGTAAAGGAACTTTCATACATTGCTAATAGAATTTGAAACAGCACAGCTACTTTTCCTGGATTTGTACCTATGAAGATTGAAAACATATGTCCACGCAAACAATTGAATGTGAATGCTCATAGTAGTATCATCATATTGACTATACCTGGAAGCAATCTACAGATCTGTCAATGCAACTGGTGAATAGATAAGCAAAATGTAATATATCCATATACTGGAATACTATTCTACAATTAAAAAGTTATGATATATTCTACAGCATGAATGAATCTTAAAATATGCTGAGTGAAAGAAGCCCGATGCAAAATATTTTATATATTTTTAAAATATTTATATAAAATATCCAGAAAACATAAATTGAGAGACCAAAACCAGATTAGTATTGCCTGGAGCTGAGGGTTTGAAGGGAGTTGTCTGTGAACAGGCATGAGAGATCTTTTTGGGATAATGGGAATTTTCTACAATTGGATTCTGGTGATGGTGCATAACTCTATATATATATTAAAAATCTTTGAATTGTGCACAAAAAATGGTGAATTTAATGGCATGTAAATCATACCTCAATAATTCTATTTTTAAAAAGGAGCTCTATGGATATTCAGAGAAAGATTCCAGGAGCACCAGTTGTTAATTTAAAACATATGTGTAAAATATGCATTGTAAAGAATGTTAACTATTTAAAAAGAAACAATAGCTACATTGTTTCTTAATATGCATATGAAAGCATCTTTGTTTCAAAATTGTTACTTTTCTCTACTAAGAGCAAATGAATACTCGATTAATTTAAACTTCAGCAGAAGGGATCTAGGAAAAACTAATGGAATAAAATACTTCATGGTTATACACAACGAAATATTACACAGCCATAAAGAAAGACAAGCATATGGACTTCACAGCAATTTGGATGGATTTGGAGTCGATCATACTCAGTGATCTATCGCAGAAACAAACAACAGAGTACCATATGTTCTCACTCATAAGCAGACCTTGAACAATTATAGTACTAGAAGAAAGGGATTGGCAGTAGTGGGAAACTGTCAAGGGAGGGAAGGTGGGATTAGCAGTTGAGAGAATCTGCTAGGGGAGGGAGGGGCACACATCATCCAGGGTACCTGCATAATCAACATTTGTATACCTAACCCTGAATTGTACCCCACATCTTTATAATAAAAAATAAATATACTCCATGGTAATTGTGAAACATTGGAATGAATGTGTAAGGGAGGTCATGGAACTGTCTTCTTTTGACCTTTAAATTTAGTACACAGCCACATTAAGTATATAACTAAACTTCTTTGCACATATTTAAATATGCTATTTTGAAGTCTCAGTATTTCCATGTAATTGTACCTAGAGCTATTTGGTAACATCACTGAAAATGTGCATTCAAATTTGGTACTTTTGGGGTCACAATAAGGAAAAATAAAAACCATTTTGTCTTCAAGAACAAATAATTCTAATAAATGAATCCAATCATCAGAAGTCTGACATCGTTTTGCAAGTTCATTCTAACCTGAAGTGAACATTCACAAATGGTTGTAAATGATTGTACATACAGAAGAAAAGTGAATAGGTAATCTGAATAGATGAGTTTATCTACATTCTTGGATGGGTGCTACCATTAGCTCAAATTCTCATGGAGGTTGCCATTGTGAAAAAAAAAATTATCAATCAAAGATGAAGATATAAAAGTGAATTGAATTGAAAAGTAATTTTACTTTCAAGTGGTTTGCAAATGTAGATGTTAAGTTTGAAATGAATGTCGTTAATGACCATAGCTGGGAGAGTTATACACCTGCTGATCACTAGAATATTATTATAAATGAGGTTGATTTTCCTGTCGACTACCCCATTTTTTCTCAACATGGTCTCATTACTTTCTCTATCACATTGCTGACCTTTAGCTATGAATGCTCACTTATGGATATAGCAATGTATTAACTTATGTATGGTTTTTTAAAAATGCATCTTTAAGTACAAGAGGAGTAATGCTAGTGTTGCTTCTCTTTTTCCTCTTTGTTAGGTCATAGGAGGTTTTAGACAGTGAAAATCAAGCCTGTATTACAAGTGAAGAGCTGTTTTACAAGCAGACTCCTTACAGCAACAAAATTGTCCCCAAAAAAGCACATAAGTGTAATGAAGCTTTTAAGTAGTCACACATACGCGTTTATATTCTCTCTCTCATGAATGACTAATTTTAATTTTTTTTAAAGTAGCAATTCAGCTCGCTTTCAGAACCATTTAAGCTTAGCACATGATTTTGTTTTCCCCCCTAAAACCAACAATTCTTGATTATGAGTTAGGGAAGGTTTGCATATTTATTTTTGCACAGACAGTATCATAAGCCCTCATCACCATATGGTTGGCTTAGTCCTAATACCTCTCTCCTAAACTGGGTGCATGACCACTTAGAAATTCTTCCGGACATCAGAGCCATAATGATTAGACTTAACTGAGAACTAATTTGTACAAAACAAAACCTGATTCCATGAGAGCAGAGCTCATGCTGTACACCTATTGTGTGGTTCCTTTTGAGCTTTACAGCCTAGGGGAACCATCTCTCTTAATACATGTGTTGGATTACATTAACAGATCTACTATAGCAGAGGAATGAATCTTTCTTTTGACTTTTCACTCAATCTTCTGGAGTATTCTGTCAGGAGTGCTCTTTCCCCAGATATGTGCATGGTTTCTACCTTCACTTTATGCAACTCTGCTGAAATGGCATCTTCTTAGAGAGGCCTTGTCTACCCTTTCTAATTATTTCCCACCTCTATCACTCTCTATTATCATGTAGTGCTTTGTTTTTCTTCATGGCCCTTATTGGGAACTGACATACTATATTGTATACTAGTTTATTTAGTACTGTCTTCTCCCATTAGAACACATGCTTCATAAGGATGAGGACCTTGTTTTATTCGCTGTGAAACCCTCCATATCTACTTCCATGCTTGATAGCGAGTAGGTGTTCAATAACTAAATTAGCAAATATAAAACTCTGGTGGGGCTTCAAAAAAGACAGCTCTGCAATATTCCCCAATTAACTACAAACTTCTGAACCTAGCTCTGTGGGAGTACTGTGATACCCAAGATGTGATCTCAGTCCATGGGAAGCTTATAGGCTAGTCGAAGAAACAGTTTGTTCAGTACAGCCCATGATAACACCCACACTTTTTTAAAAAATTCTGCAACAGAATAAAAGATGCCATGACCTACAATCCTACCCATTCCCACTTTCCAGTATGGAGGTTGAGACATTGATAGACGATTATGTAGGCATGTATGAGCTATGTAAGTTTTAGTTGTTAGAAAATTAAAGGCCAAAGTATCCACAGGGTTCAATAAGCAATCCACAGCCACCCAAGATGATGATGGTTAGAACTTAGGTAGAACTTTTTATGTAACAGGCATTATTCTAAGCATTCTTCAGATATTTACTTGTGCGGTCTTTGCAAATGCTATAATTTTCTGAATTTGTTTTTGCTATTATTTTCTACATTTTACAGATGAAGAAACTGAGGCATAAGAGACTAAGTAACTTGCCCAGTGTCACACAGCTAATAAGTGATGAAACCAGGATTCAAACTCAGAAAATATGTCTTAAAAATTATTGTTCTTAACCATTATGATGTATATCTGCTCCTGTTAATAATGATTAGTCTGAAATATAGTAGTCCCCCCTTATCCACAGAGGATACATTCCAAGACTCCAGTGGATGCCTAAAACCAAGCATTGTACTGAACCTGATTGCCATTAAGTGGAATATGTTTCCCTCCATGTTTTCCACATACAAATTTAATGCCTTTTCCATATTAACTGTTCCATTTTAACTAAACCCTCATTAAGCACTCATAACTTGTCCATTTTAACTAAACACTAATTCCGTTTTAACTAACACTCATCACATACTGTGTCTATAACTTTTGCAGTTTAAGGTGTGACAGCAAAACTCTCAAAAATTTCTTTTTCCTTCTTCACAATTTCACAGATAGAAGATCATTCTTCCTGCAGATCTTGGCAACCTCAGCAAACAATTTTTTTCTTTTCTTATTAAATTGAGAACTTTCACCTTTTGCTTTCTCTTTGGAATATCCAAATGGCCAACATCTCTACTCTTGTGTTTTTGGACCATTATTAAGTAAAATAAGGGTTCCTTGAGCACAAGCATGGCCATACTGTAACAGTTGATTGGATCACTGGGATGGCTACTAAGTGACTAATGAGCAGGTGGTGGTATCTATAGCTTGGAAGCCCTGATCAAAGGGAAGATTCATTTCTTAAGGGACATAGTCAGATTACGAGAGATTTCATCACACTACTCATAACAGTATGCAATTTAAAACTTGGGAATTATTTGTTTATGGTATTTTTCATTTAATATTTGTGGACAGTGGGTAACTGAAACTGCAGAAAATGAAGTTGTGGATGGGGGCACAGCTATAATAACAACTTATCACTGAGAACTAAGGATAGCACCACTTGAAAATTATGGCCAACTCAAAACAGTGATGATGAATTTGTAATGAATTGTTTTTCCCCCTAAATTGCAGAAATTCCATTTCCCTTTTAGTTACTATACATGTACACACCAGGAACTTTTGCAAATTGCCAAGCTTTGTAGGGCCGTCAGACATTTTTCTGGAAGTTAGAATGAGAAACTTCTTTAAACTCTAGAGTGAGCTTTGGAATACCAAATGCTAGTAACTCTTTTTAACTCAGAACATTATTGCCAAGTGGTAAAACGGAAATATATGGGACTGCATTTTATTCACCCATGGAAGCAAAAGAAAAGATTTGCATATTTGCATAAATTTTGGCTCATCAAGTGAACTATAGCCACTGACCTAGACCACAGAGAGGGACTGAAAAAACAAATTCAGTAATAGAGGTGAAAAAAATGCTGCGGTAAGTCAAAGAAAGATGTGATTGTTTTTAACCTGAAGATGTGAGATGTTTTCAAGAAAGAGGTGGCATTTCAACTCAAACTGTGATGGATGAATGTAATTTCAGTTGGCTTAATAAGGAGAGAAGGGGCTTTCCAAGGGAAAGGCATAAGCAAAGGCATGAAAATAAAAAGGATTAAGTATATTTAAGCAGCAGCAAGCATATTGGCAGCCCACTCCAATGTCCCTCATCATGTCCTCTGGACCCTCAGCTGCAGCTGTGGTGCACAGTTTGATGCAAGCTTGCTCAAGCATCCCCCAGGCTCCTTTGATGCTGTGGGAGCCCACTCTACTCATGGACCAGCACATTCTGGAAATACTGGAGAGTTAAGGTCCCAGAGGCAACTCTTAACCATTGGGAGCTTAGGGGGATCAGTGGATATGTGCTCCTGCTTCCCACTCCTCAGGTGGTCAATTCTGCGAGGTGTTCTGTATGTGTCTCCAGAGGGTCTGGTAGAGTGGAGCCCCTGTGGCCTGTAGTAGTGTCATTAATAGTGCTCTCTCACTTCTGTTTCATGGAACTTATCTATAAAGTAAGCTACTTGTGCCTTATTTTAGACTCTACTTTTTAGGGAATGTTCTTCATAAAGAGGCAGCACAACACAACCAGGTATAAGAGATAGCTCAAAGAATTCCATTACCAAACACTCACAAGAATTGGAGACCTTAGCCAGTCATGAGTTTTATTAATAATTTCAAGGATACAAGTCATGAGGCACACTTGAAGCAGGAGGAGGTCTGGAACTGCCACTGCATCTTTCTAGTCCTTTCTAAATGCACTTTCACTTAGATTTAACAGATAAGTTCTCCAAGCAATACCTGAGGGAGAATCACCTACCTAAAGAGAGCTATTTGGGGCATTTTATACATTAGTAACTTATATGACATTTTCCAGGGAGCCATGTCCCCATGAGGCCATGGATTCCAGATTTGTTAACCATAGGCAATCCTAGACAGGTATATCCTGCAGAAAGCATTCCACTAAGAACTTTTCTCCTAATAAGTACCATTAGTGTATTTTCCAGGAGGTCACTCATGTTTACAGGGAGCTTTAGCTGATCACCTTTTTTTTCTGCAGTGCCCTTTAGTAAAGTAAAGTAAATGATTGCAGGCCTGCTGCTCTCCCTTTCCTTCCTAGTAAGCTTGCAACCTTTTAAAAATGCTGAGCCAGGCAACTACCATCCTCCAGAATTGTCAGATAAACTTGTAAATAACTTACCATTATCCCTCTTGCCATATGTTTTTAGACTTTAGTAGATTTTCTGGCTCTGAATAAGTTGCTTAATGTCTCTGAGCCTTTCACTACATTGGTAAGATATAAATATTGATTTCTATTTCAAAGATTTGTTGGGAGAAATAAGTAAAATAACATTGGTGAAATGATGTACAGGTTCTAGCACATTGTAGGTATTTAAATGTTGCTCTTCCGTTTCCCATTCTTTTCTGTATAATTGTAGCTTTGCTATCTCCCTTACTGAGGTCTTCCTGATATCTCATGTTAAAACTCCCAGCAACCAACCTTGACTTTATTCTGCAATTCCATTCTTTCTTTAGTACCAATTCTGATGTTCTCTACTAGAGTCTCTGGTGCTAATTCCCTGGCTGCAGTCCTGCACATTTTGTTTCATGAGGTCTGACATGTGCAGACTGTGCACAGAGGAATGTGGTGAAAGGTGATACTGGAGAAGTGGATAACGGCCAGAAGCTGGAGGTCTTTGTATATAGCAAGATAAGAAACTTAGACTTTATTCCATAGACTGTAAGTTGCCAAAGAAGAAACCTAGAGGTGACATTCATTCTCCATGGCTGGTCCACCTGAAGAATGGACTGAGAGATAAAAGATTGACAGTAGAGAACCCAGTAAAAAAGACGATTTTAGGCAACAGATAACCTGAACCAGCATTGTGACTGACTATAGGAAAACAAAGGAATAGGTATGAAACCAACCAAGAAAGCGACTTTGACAGGATGTGGCAGCTAACTGGATTGATGAGGCCCAAATGGTTCAGGAGAGAGAACAATTAGTGTCTCTCAGGGTCCCTAATTAATAACTAAGAGGATTTTGGCAAGTATATGAGATCTATAGTAAGGTAGGAGGTGACCTCCAAAAACATGGGGATGAGGAAACTTACATTAGCCTCTAAGTTCATGAATCAGAGCTGTTATCGTATATCTAAAGGAAGAATTTGTCAGTGAAAAGAAGATAATCACATATACACAAAAGGAAAACATGGGCTATGTTCATTCAAATACAATGTAGAGTAGGACTCTTAGCCATCAGGTATTAAACATTTTGTTTTCAGAGGACAGATTATCCTACTATGGATGTGTTTATAGGTATCACCTGTAAACATTCAAAAAGAAAGTAAATATGTAGTTCAGAATGTGGACACTGAAGCTAATTAGATTAGAATTTAAATCTATACTCTGCTGGATGTGTGACTTTGGGAAAGTCACCTAACCTTAACTTACTAAACTTTCATTTCCTCGTATGTAAAATAGAGATGCTAATAATAATGAATGTTTTCTTGTAGGATTTATGGAAAGATTAAATGAGATAGTCATACAAGTTGCTTAATATAATGTTGACATACAGAAAATGTTCAATAATTAGTATTTAGCAATATTAATATCCTTCCTTTGGGGAATGTGTACATCAGGTACTGAAATCTAAGTCATTTGTTCTGATTATATGCTAAGTAAATAAACCATTCTGATACTTGGTTTTTTTTTCTTTAAATTAATGACCACATTTTGACAGATTACACTCCAATCTTGCTTACTTGGAGATCGTCCTTTCTGTAGACTTTACATGGGATCATGGTTGAAGGCACAAATTTGTGTCCTATGGGAAGACTGGATCCAGAATGGAGGAGTAATAGGTTCCAAAGGAGTGAGAGAGCAGGAGAAGTAAATGGGGACATGATTTTCAGCAGATAAACAAATATTGTCTTCAAAGCGTTTGTCCGTGATTCTCACCACACCATAAACTCTGTAAAGACAGGAACCAGAACACTGTTGTCACTGCTAAATCCACAGAATTTAGCGCTGTGTCTTACAAATATAGTGGTCTCTCAGCATGCACTGAACAAATGAAAGAACTTCAGCCTAGTGTGTAGTCAACATACAGTTGCATGACAGAAGCAGCAAAAGATTTTAAGTGTAAAGACAGAGTTGTAACACCTGCCTCTGCTACCTAGAAGTTGTTTATCCATGGACTAGTAGCTTACTTAGATTCTAGAGAGTCTGGCTTCCTCAACAATAAAATGGAGAATGAATACAACTTTTTAAGGATAGTTATTTTTTTCTTTCCACACTGCACTATGATTTTCACATATTAGTCACTTCCTTATCCCCAGTGTCTTATATGGTACCACTCTGGTATTGACTGAATGTTAGCTGAATGAATTAATGAGTCAGGAGGAAAATTTGAGCATAACACCTTGAAATCAAGCAGTTCCTAGTGACGATAAGCTACAAAGTAGGACTGTTCATATTTGAAGGGAGAATACCCCCAAAATGAAATTTATTTATACAAAATAGTGTATTTATTCTTACATATTTAAATTTAAGTTACCTTCAAAGTGCTATCCATTTGATAAAGTACATCTATGGAAATGCTTTTTCCACTGCTCAAAATAGTTTTGGGACTTGTCAAATTTTGACACATTTTAGTGCGTCTGCCATTTTTTGTTTCACCTCTTCTACATGGGCAAAATGTTTCCCTTTAAGGACTTTTTTCATCTGTGAAAACTAAAAAAAGTTGGTTGGGATGAGATGGGGTGAAGAAAGAGGGTGGGGCATAGGGGTCATGCTGTTTTTGGTCAAAATCTGCTGAACACTCAGTGTAGTGTGGGCAGGTGTATTGTTATGGTGGAAGAACCAGTCGCCTGTTTGCCACAGCTTGGGACATTTCTTCTGCAAATCATGACATAACCTTCTCAAAACTTCCAAATAAAAACTTTGGTTAGCTGTTTGATCCAGAGGAACAAATTCCAAGTGTACTACAAGGGGCTTACCCTCCAAAAGATAATTCCGGTTTTCGGAGGACTCCCCCTCTCATATGTTGCCAAAACGGAATAGAGGTTTAGGCTATATTAAATCTAGTTGTCTATCTGGATATTTAAAGTCACCCAAAAGAATGGCAGAAGAGTAAAATTGTGATCCAGGCTCCAAAGTTGCCCAGGAATATGAAGGACTGTCCTAAAGATGAGAAGATCAGTATTGAGTATACTTAAGGGAAAATAGTTTTTAATGTTTTAACGTGTAAAAAAAAGTTAGGATCAAGATGGAATAAAAATCAAAGAAATTCAAGTGCATAAACTCCATTCGCCAATCATATGATAGATCATATAATAAGTCTTATTAAATTTGATTAAAAAGGAAACTTTGCAAAGTACGTTCTCTGACCACAGTGGAATTAAATTAAAAATCAATAGCAGTGCAATATATAGAAAAGGCTTTAATGTCTAGAATTATGTAGTACAATTCTTAAGTAACCTAAGATTCAAAGAAGAACTCATAAAAGATATTAGAAAATATTTCAGTCTAAATAAAAACATATCAGAATTTGTAGAATGCAGGTAACAATGTTTAGAAAGAAATTTACAGTTCTCGATGTAAATATGAGAAAAGAAGAAAGGTTTAAAATGAATTATCTAGCTTTCCATCCTACAAAACCAAGGGGAAACAAAGAACAGATTTAATCCAAAATAAGTAGAAGAAAGAAAATAATAAAAATAAAATTAGGAATTAATTAAATAGAAAACAAAGAATAGTGAAATTTAACAATGCCAAACAATTATTTTAAAAGAGGAACTTGATAAACCATAACTGGATTGATTAATGAAAAATGAAAGAAGTCACAAATTTTCAAGTGTCAGGAATGAGCAGAGGAATACCACTACAGATTCTACTGCTGCTAAAAAGATAATAAAGGAGATAAGATGAACAGTCTTGTGGCAATAAGATCAACAACTTTATATGAAAAACATAACTAAAATAAGAAAAATTAGAAATATGAAATAGTACTGTAATCTATTCAAGAAATTGAATATGTAGGCAAAATCTTCCCACAAAGAAAACTTAAGTCTTAGATGAATTCTATTAACATTTAAAGAACTAGTATCATTTTTAACAAACTTTTTCTGACAACAGAGGAGGAAAAAACACTTCCCAAATTATTTTGTAGAATTACCTTATCCTGTCATCAAACTTGACATAGATGTTACAACATAATTACAGAAGGATGTTTCTCATGAACAAAGGTATAAAAATTCTCAACAAAATACTTGCCCAAATGAAATTAACCTTAAGAATACAATGTTGGTTTCACATTTTAAAAACTAACCAATGGAGACACCCTTATGGAAATTGGAACTGGCAACCAATTCCTGATCAAAACCCCAAGAGCCCAGGCCATAAGAGATAAGATAGACAAGTGGGACTTCATCAAACTGCAAAGCCAAAGAAACCATCAGGAGAACAGGGAGACAGCCCACAGACTGGGAAAAAATATTTGCGAACTGTATGTCTGACAAAGGCCTAACATCTAGGATCTACACGGAACTCAAACATGCCTAAAAGAAAAAAACAAACAGCCCCATTACAAAGTGGGCAAAATATATGAATAGACACTTCTCAAAAAAAGACATATGAGCAGCCAACAGTTACATGAAAAAAATGCTCAGTCTCACTAGTCATCAAATAAATGCAAATTAAAACTACACTGAGATACCATCTAACTCCAGTCAGGATGGCCATCATCAATAACTCACAAAACAACAGATGCTGGAGAGGATGCGGCAAAAAGGGAATGCTTCTATACTGTTGGTGGAAGTATAAACTAGTACAGCTTCTGTGTAAAACAGTGTAGCAATTCCTAAAAGATCTAAAAATTGACAATCCATATGACCTTGCAATCCCCCTACTGGGAATATACCCCAAGGAACTCAAATCACTCCATGAAAAAGATACCTACACACAAATGTTTATTGCAGCATTGTTCACAATAGCAAGAACATGAAGCCAACTTTGCTGCCCATCGAAAGAGGACTGGATTTTTTAAAAAAGTGGTACATATATGCAATGGAATATTACACAGCCATAAAGAAGGACAAAACCACGAACTTGACAGTAACCTGGGTGGACTTAGAGTCTATAATACTGAGTGATCTATCACTGAAACAAAAAACTGAATATCACATGTTCTAACTCATAAGCGGACCTTGAACAATTATTGTAATACTATAAGAAAAAGAATGGCAGTAGCAGGAAACTGCTCAGGGGTGGGGAGGTGGGATTGGCAGTAGTGGGAATCTGCTGAGGGCGGGGGGGCACACCTCATCAACAAGGGTGCCTGCATAATGAACATTTGTATACCGAACCCTGAATTGTACCCCACATCTTTAAAAAAAATATTTAAAAAATTAAAAGAAAAAAACCCAAAAAAGCTAGACAGTTTCAAAGTATAGAGTAAATTAATAGAAATATATGCAAAAAATATGAAAAGGGAACACTTCTACACTTTTGGTGGGAGTGTAAACTTGTACAACCTCTGTGCAAAACAGTGTGGCAATTCCTAAAAGATCCAAAAATCGACCTCCCATACAACGCTGCAATCCCCCTACTGGGAATATACCTGGAAGAACTCAAGTCACTCTATGAAATAGATACCTGCACACGTATGTTTATAGCAGCATTGTTCACAATAGCAAGAACATGGAACCAACCGTGCTACCCATCAAAAGAGGACTGGATTTAAAAAATGTGGTACATATACATGATGGAATATTACGCAGCCATAAAGAAGGAAAAACTCATGAACTTCACAGCAACCTGGATGGACTTAGAGTCTATAATGCTGAGTGATGTATCACAGAAGCAAAGAACTGAGTATCACATGTGCTCACTCATAAGTGGACCTTGAACAATTTTCATTAATACTATAAGAAAAGGATTGGCAGTAGTGGGAAACTGCTGGGGTGAGGGAGTGGGATTGGCAGTATTGGGAATCTGCCTGGAGAGGAAGAGGCACACTTCATCAACAAGGGTACTTGCATAATGCACATTTGTATCCCTAACCCTGAATTGTACCCCACATCTTTAAGGTTAAAAAAATTAAAAGAGAATATATAAATAAATAAATAAAATAAAAAGTAACCAATATAATTCAACATATAGATGCAATAAAAAGAGAAAAACAATAGAATCATTTCAACCAATGCAAAAAACGTATTTGACCAAACACCACATGTTTTCATGATTGAACAAAAATTTCTAAAATCTGGGAAAAAAAGAGTTAAATCCTCAATGTGATCAAGGAAGCTACATCTAATATCATACTTAATAGGGATGTAGTGAACACTTTCCGCCTATGAGGAGGAATAAGGCAAGGGTTTCTACTGTCATCACTTCTATTTAGTATGTATTGAAGGTCCTAGTCAGTGCAGTAATGCAAGAAAAAGAAATGAAAGGTATAAATATGGAAAAAGCAGAAATAAAATAACCTTTATTCACTGAGGACATTATTGCTTATGTATACATTCCTCAGGAATCTACAAAACAATTACTAGAACTCACAAGTGAATTAAGCGGAACCACAGGATTCAAGTTTTATATACAGGAATCAATTATATTTCTATATACTAGTTGCAGATGTCTGGAAAATGAAACTGAAAAATTCATTTTCAGCTGTACCAAAAAAACCCAAAATTCTTAGGAATAAATTTAACAAAAGATGTGCAAGATTTCTAAAATGAAAATTATGAAGGAAATTAAATAAGGCCTAAGTAATTGGAGATATATATCACATGAATGAATTGAAAGATTTAACATTTTTTCCCAAAATTGATCTATAGATTCAACATATTCCAAGTTAAACTCTCAACTTTTTTGCTATAGAAAATGATAAATAGATTCTAAAATCTGTATAGAAAAGCAAAGGCCAATTTTTAGATCTTATAGGAATCGCCACACTGTTTTCCACAAAGGCTGTACTAGTTTACACTCCCACCAACAGTGTAGAAGTGTTCCCTTTTCACCACATCCTCTGCAGCAATTGTTGTTTCTTGAGTTATTAATGATGGCCATCCTGACTGGAGTTAGGTGGTAGCTCACTGTAGTTTTAATTTGCATTTACTTGATGACTAGTGAGGCTGAGCATTTTTTCATGTATCTGTTGGCTGCTCGTACATCTTTAAAATTAAAATTTTTTTAAAAAAAGCAAAGGCCAAACAAACCTTAAATAAAACTAAAGTTGAAAAGTCTCTTTACCTGGTTTCATGGCTTACTATATGTCAACAGTAATCAGGATCATTTGTTGTTATAAGAATATACAAGTGGTTCAATTAAAAAAAAAATCAGTAGAGAATCCAGAAATAGATCTTTACATACAGATATATATGATCAATTGATTTTCAACAAAGTACCAGGGCATTCCAATGGGAGAAAAGAGACTTTTCTTTTTTATAAATAGACTTTTATAAATAGTGCTGGGACAACTGGAAAAACATACAGAAAAGAACTCCACCCCCTATCTCACATTGTTGGGAGCCAGCCTTGGAGGCCCACCTGATTGACAGGGTCCTGGTGGGCCAAAGACCCTGGGCCACAGGGCAAGTCCGGGAAGCTGAGGCCCTTCTGTCTTCCGCCTTTGCTGTTTGATACGGCTGAAGAATTCTGTGCAGTCGTGGAAGAAGAAAATAGCATGTCTATGCGAAGTACTCACAGCCATCAAGGATGT
>CAUYQG010131874.1:0-21402 GCA_963574415.1 Tarsius wallacei
CGCCGCCCCCTTGCGTGGTTGTGGGGGTGGGGGGGGGGGGGTGGGGGGGGGGGGGGGGGCGGGGGGGGGGGGGCGGGGGGGGGGCGGGGGGGGGCCGGGCGGGGGGGGGGGCGCGGCGCGGGGGGGGGCGGGGGGCCGCCCCGGCCCCGCCCCCCCCCCCCCCCCCCCCCCCCCCCGCACGGGTCCAGAAGTCATGGGTTACCTCAGGAAGGGGCAGGGTGAGTGCGGCAGCAGCTGCAGCAGCAGTGGCTGTGGTGGCTGAGGTGGCGGCTAGGTGACTTAGTAAACTTTTAAAATCATAGTTTTAAGAGTGAGGAGAAATGTTAAACCTATTTTTTAAACTTGGCATAAGTTGTTTCCAGGTCAGAACATTGGTGTCAAATCAATTTGACAATATGACAAACTACTGAGAACTGATATTTGACTTTTTAAATCTTCTAATCACTCTGCAGAATAGAATAAGAAACTTGAAATCACTTCAAAAAATATGTGGCTTGCCACTAGTATCCATCATAGATGTAAGTCTACTAGTTTTCTCCTGTATGTATTATTATGAGAGTTACTGAGCTTATAACAATTCCATAATGCATTCTTTAGTTTATAATCATCTTCTTTCTCATTTAGAAAAACCTAGAGAGCTGGACTGAACCAAAAAAATTTCTATTTCTATGAAATCATCTCATATTTTTCCATCAAAATAACATCTTCTGATACACCACAATAATTTGTACCCATTAGAATTCAAAATCATTATGCAAATATATATATAAGTATTCCAGTCATCCTATAAACTAGTAGGGTCTTTAATGATGATTCGGACTCTTATATACATCCATGGCACTTAAATCATGCTGAATACAATTCTAAGCTGTCTCTCTTTCTCGTGTTTGTGTGTGTATAATGTGTGTATATACACAAAACACATATATGCATATACATTCATATACATCTATGTGCATTCATATGGATAATTGGTAATCAATACAAATAAAATTTCCCCTAAATTACAGGTGAAGATATAATCATAGGTATGGATTTGTAAGCACAATCGTGTGTAATTATGAATATAGATAACCATATATATGTTGTTGTCTACCTATATATATGAATGAATATAAATAAAATACAAATAATTGCAAACAGTGTAAATACAAATAACATTATCTTTATTTTACAAATGAAGAACCAAGTCACAAAGAGGTCAAATAGTTTTTTCATTGTCACAATGGTAGAGAAAATGGCCGAGCCAGAAGGTAAAGGCAGTCTTTTAGGTTTAAGAGAAATGTCACTGCCTCTTACAGGTGCTGTATCCTTTTTATAGTTGATTCATCAGTGTCTATCAATGTCTGACCTAAAGTGAAATAAATATGTGTTGAATGAATGTCATCATGTGAACTTTAACATTCTATGAGTCTAATTTCCTGTGGCAAAATCTTAATAAAATGGTCTGCCTGTGAATTGGCTTAATGTGGGCTTTCACTGAAAGTAAATTATTTAGAGATAACTTATGCTTAATTGGTTTCAGTGCCCTTTTTTTTTAGATAAAGTCAAGATTTTATATGCACCAATAGTCTCCAATATACACAATATTTTAGTATTAAAATATTATTTTATGCTCTCTGGTAATAATTCTCTTTCTACAATTTATTTCAATTTGTACAATATGTTTTCCTTAAAAGTGTAACTTCAAAGATTTTTTTTTCATTCAGATTGCAGAAGCTTGTCATATGATGCATGCTATCTCATATCCCATGCCTTATTATTTATCCTTAATTAAGTGGGCACCTATTTTATGAAGGCCTGTAAACAGAATGGAGAGAGTGACCTGGTTTTCTTTCAGGCCACACTAGGTTTTAATATCATCTTCCCTGTCTGCATGTGAGCAAAGCCTAGCCTATTTTCTGGACATTCTCCGTCTGCATGAGCACAAGACCTAACCCATTTTCTAGGCGTATCGCTGTCATCTTTAAAATGTGACTTTCCTGGATCAAGAAGGCATCTTCACTTTCCTTTGTATTTTCCATGGGCTGTGCACAAGTAACAACGTGAGTCCACCTGAAATATTTTCTTTGCTCAGTGCTCAAAAAATTTACAACCACCAAAGTGCACCAATCACAGGTAATTCCTATCTCAGACTTGTTCTATTGTTCCACACTTTAGAAAGCAATGGGGATGTGTATATAAATTGGGTCTCTTTTTCCTGAAAGCAAGTTCTGCGAATTGGGCTAGAGTTTCCCGCCTTCAAATTAGAACTTAATCGTCTGCATTCAGGTGCATAGTGGAGAAAATATAAACCACTTAACCATCTCGTTCCCCAGGCTCCCTATTATGTGTTAATAGTTTGGTAACTAGAAGGTCATTCTAGCGACTGGTAATGTTACTAACCTGAATTGCCTGAATATTTTAGTGGAAGATGAGAAAAGATAGCTCAGGCATTGTTAATTCTCCCTTGTCCTAATTTAGACTATTACGTGGCATTTTCCTTTGGGTAATTTTTTTTGTGACATTGTATGATAATTTCATGAAGTTATTTTCTCATATTATCTTAAAAGTGACATACTCCTGTAATAATCCCTGGTTTCCAGTAGATCTGTTATAAACATTTATTCATCTACTGAGTATTAATTTCCTTTTCTCTTGTTTTTCATGTTTTATTTGTTGGGTTTTTCACGTTTTATTTGTTCGGTTTTGTCCTTTTGTTTACTCCTGCTGAATTTTATATGTTTTAGAGTCAGGGTCTCACTCTGTCATCCAGCCTGAGGTGCAATGATGCCATCATAGCTCACTGCAGCTTCAAACTCAAATGTAGAGTAATATTTTTTAAAATATGGAACATATTTGCATGCACCCTTATGTAGGGCCCATGCTAATCTTCCCTACATTGCTCTAACTTTGGTGTATATGCTGGAAAAACAAGCACACGTTGGTTCATATTTTTTACCAATAGACATAGGATGTAGATTCTCTTTTATCTGCTTGCTTTTGGGGACTGAGGAGAAAACTCTGCCCCACTCTCTGATACTCTGAACTTGTAGAATACAAACTAATTGTGAACAAAAAAAATAAAGATTTAGAATATTTTCTATATCCACTAACTCCATGATATATTAATCCTTTGTGGGGATTAAATGTTCTTTATGCCAGAAGCAACCACTAATCTCACAAAAGTACTTTTATTTCTCCCCTAAAGTTGGTTAAATATTGAATTGTCTTATATGATGTAAAGAGAAGGTCCTTGTTGTTGATCATTTTTTTTTTCTTTTTTGCTGAATCTACTTTGTCTTTACAGTGAGTAGAAATTTATCTCAGACTTAGGAATAAGCAGCTTTCAATTTTAGTATATATAATGATGATCTAGTGTAAGTTAAGCATTTTTGTAGATTTTTCTCAAGTATAATTTTTAGAAGATTCAAGAGATATTTTCCAATCTGCTGGCAAGATCTAACTTCAAACTGGTAATTCCCAGAAATCATTTTAAGTCTATAATGTACCCTGTTGTCTAATAGAAAAATAATAATAAATGTTCTAATATTTCTTTTGAACTCTCTAATATTTTGATAATGTAATTCAGGAGACTATTTGGTCTCTCAGTCATCCTCATTATCTTTTTTCTAACCAACATTCCATGCTCTCTAATCATCTCATCCAGAAATTAAGACATAACAGACGATAAAAAAGAAATTGGAAAGTTATTGAATTGTGTTGGTTTGACTAATAAGGCTTATATCTTATAGTTGATATATCCCATTTAAATGTCTTAGATGGCTGATTTTGGAACTCAGTAAAGTAATTTTATTAAATCAGGTCTTTACATTTAGTCATAAAATATGTCTCATAAGTTATAAAAACTTAGAAACCCTGCTAATACTTGGTCTTATTTGAAACAGAACTGTCTGAAAGAATATCAAACTTCTGTAATTTGGAAAGTAAAAAATGGATTCAGGTTTACAATTATGAAAGCTGAAACATGAGAAAATGTGTCCAGAATAACTTTCACCAAAACAAACTAACAAAACCAAACATACAAACATGCCACCACAATTTCTAGCAGATATTGTTAAATACCTTTGTATTTTTAATTATGTGAAAAGTCCTTTATTTTCCAGTTTAGAAGTAGGAGAACATGAAAGATGTGCATTTGTGTGTTTAAGATAAATAGAAAAACCAAGACTAATTTAAATGTCTACACTTTTACAGAATCATCTAAGTGTATTAGAGAAATATTCTCTATTTTACTTATATATCCCTAGTGACTAGAAGAATTTATATATCCCTAGTGACTAGAAGAATTCTTGACACATAGTACATGCTCACTATATACTTGTTGAATGAATGATTGCTTTGACATCATCATTCCCAGTCTCTGAAATACTCAATATCCCTTCTCTGACTCCTTAAGCCATGATTCAGATACCTTTGCCCTTGTGAAAACTCTCTCAATCCTTCAAGGCAGCTCTTGTGTAGTAAGAATTGGTACTTACAGTGATGGTTTAGAAGGTGTGTGTGTAAAGGAGTTATGCCCAAAAGGCAGGACAGACTTTCTTCTTTTTGCCCTAGTATAGACTTGTGTTGTAAAGTATTCTAAATAATTAACAAAGAGCTCATTACATTATATATTTACTCATTTCTAAAAAGTAACAAATGTTCAATGTCCAAAATGTGGAAAATACATAAAAAGGAAAAATCACAATTAAAAAAGTATCTATTTCCCACCATCCCCAGTGAACAACCATCATAATGTAGCTGTGTTCTTTCCATTTTCTTTTTTCTTAATATATGTGTTTGGGGTGGGGGAAAAATTGGAGCTAAAATTCAAATGGGGGAAGTTCATGTGTGTTTTGTTGTTTTGTCTTTCTTTACAAGTTGTTTTTTCACTTAATAATATGACTTGCAAATTTTTCCTTGTCATTTACTGTTGTACAAATATTTTAATGTTCTCATTCAAAAAACATATGTATATATGTATACATATATACATATTTTTTTTTGGTAGAGTCAGGGTCTTGCTCTGTTGCCCAGGCTGGAAGACAGTAGTGTGATTATGGTTCACAGCAGTCTCAAACTCCTGGTCTCAAGTAATCCTTCCTCCTTGGCTCCCGGAGTGCTTAAGATTGTAGGAGCATGCCACCATGCCTAGCTAATTAAAAAAAAATATGTGTAGCTGGGCTAGGTGGCTCAGCCTGTAATCCCGCGCTTTGGGAGGCTGAGGTGAGTGGATTGCCTGAGCCCGCGGGTTCAAGACCCGCCTGGGCAACTTGGCAAGACCTCATCTCTACAATAAATAAAAAATTAGCCGGGCGTGGTAGCGTGCCTGTAGTTCCAGCTACTTGGAAGGCTGAGGCGGAATGATCGCCGGAGCCCGCAGGTCGAGGCTGCAGTGGCCGGGAGCGGCTACTGCATTCTAGTCTGGGTGACAGAGTGAGACTCCAACTCCAAAAAAAAAAAAAAGTGTAGATGATGGGGGCAGGGTATGCCTGGCTATATTGACTTGGCTGGTTTGGAACTCCAGGCCTCAAGTGATCCTCCCACCTCAGCATCCCAAAGTGCTGGAATTATAGGCATGAGCCACCAAACCCTGCCTGTTAGCTTTCTTTTAGTTCTCTTATTTTTTTCACAACACACTATAGTTTATCATGCCTCCAGGTCTTCATATCTGCTTAATCTCTGCTTCATTTTCTTCCCGCTACTCAGTTCACTTAACTGCTTAATTCTCACTTATTTTGAAGAACTCACGTCAGAGGATTTTTCAAAAGATGTCTTCCTCAATCCTCAGACTAGATCAGGTTCCCAATATATTCATATTCATATCTCTCTGTATTGCCACCCATAAAATGTATTCTATGCTACTTTGCATGACTATTTTTGTAAATATAATTATTTGTTTACAAACTATCTTTCCAATAAGAATATAAATTCTATGATATTAAAGAATCTCACTGACTTTGGGGCATTATTATATCAATAGTGCAGAACATGGTGACATATATAGTAATGTCTGATAAGCATTTATTATCCTGTCAATAACTTTAGAAAATTGAATGGAATTGTTTTGTTTAAATACTATTTTCTACTGACAGAATGGATAGATAGATAAATAGTATATTAGTCAAATTTCTCCAGAAAAACAGAACCAATGAAATATAATTTAAATATAAAATAAATAATTGAATCATGCTATTAGGGAGTCTGAGAAGTCTTAGAATTTTTTATTTGTAAGCTGAGGAACCAGAGGGGCTGGTGGTTTAACTCCAGTATGAGTCTGAAGACCTGAGAACAAGGAGACTTGATGGTGAAAGTTCCAGTCATAGAATAGAAGAGTAAAGTTCCATCCCAAAAAGTGTCAAGTAGAAAGAGCAAATTTTCCCTTACCCCACCTTTTTTTTTCTATTCAGGCAACCAACATGAAGGAGGCTCCCTCACATTGGGCATGCCCATCTACTTTAACTTAGTCTATAGATTCCAACACGAATCTCATCCAGAAACACTCTCACACATACATTCAGAATAATGTTTAGCCAAAATATCTAGCTCTTCTGTGACCCACTCAAGTTGACACATACAATTACTATCACAGGAAAGTAGGTGGAAACTTTCCTTATTTCCTAAAAATTGCATCTACCTAGAAAGTTATCAGTTATTTTGCATTGCCACAATCCAATAAAAGGTGAAAGGGATATGAGATATTTAAATTTAAAATGTTGAAATAAAAGGCCACATGATTCTATATTAGGCAAGCAGTTGATTCCGATTAACAAAGTCCTGAGCTTGGAATGAAACATTGTAGTAGAAGATTTACCACTCATATGATGTGTGATTTGGGGCCGGTAAATATCTGGTTTAGAATCTTCCCTGGGTGAGAAGAAGGAAAAAAAGAAACTAACATTTATTGATAACTTTCTACATGCTACAAATTCTCCAATATGTTCTACATTTGTTAGGCTATGTTATTTAAAATTATCTTTGCAAACTCTGAAGAGTAACATTCTCATCACTTTACACACAACCTCACATAGATTATGTAGTCAACCTGACATAAATCAGGTTCATGAGACTAACTACTATTTCCAAATTTATACAGTATAAACTGATAAAACTGGTTTAAAACTATGTGTATTTGATGTCAAAGAAGATGCTCCTTTTTACTATAAATTGTTGTGTCTGAATTTGGAAATAGATCTTTCTCATCCAGTTGTGAGATTTGTGTGTGATTATATATGTGACCCCAACAGTGCTGGATTATGAATAATTAGTCCATTTTAAATGAGTAAAATAAATGTATATTCAATGGAATAATTTATGTGTAATAAATATAAATTGCCATAGCACTGGCTCCTCACATCAAGACTTTATCTCAGAGAATTCTGCAAATATAGATCAGATTTTTCTTCCATAATACTCATAAAAACTAATTTACATCTTTCTATAAGAACACTTGACTAGAAGTTTGAATCACTGAATACATATGGAGTAATTCTGAAAATAAAAACTTGCATATCTAAGACATTGTTTCACACAACTAGTAATTAAGATCTACTAGCTATTGAGAAGCAGTAACCTTGAAATTCATTTTTGGCTCAGTGTACCACAAAGCAACATTTTATGATTGTTCATAAAAAACATGCATGAGCTTAGAAGTTCTGATTATTAAATGAATAAATAATGTGGCAAGTGCACAGAAAAATAATAATTTGAATAATAAACACAAGTTGTTTGGGTATTTCAAAGATTTATTTATAATGATAACAGCTTAAATTAGATACTGGGATATTCATAATCATTGTACAAACTCTAGTCGACTATTTGAGTTCTGTGGCCTTAAAATACCATACATTTTCAGTGTAAGCCAATTTGTCTAATAAAATGATGAAAAAACTCTACCAGTTCAATGAAGTAGCTTTATAAAGACTGCAATTTAGAGACATTAGAGTATTAAGCAATCATTTCATGCTGTTTCCTGCCTGCGTGTTGAGCAGCATACACACAAACCTAAAAATTCTGATGCTTTAGAACAAGTCCAAAAACTTTAAAATCAAACTGAAGCTTCTTTCATCCAAGCAGCATACTCCCCAGGTACAAAAGTCGGAACAATACAAATGTCTAATTTGCATCTCTCATAATCAGACACACATTCAAAAGTGCAATTAACTCAATGTCGAATTCAAACTCAATGGTTATGAGTTTGTTAATATGGTGAAGTTGAGTTTTCTTTTCTTTTAATTTCTATTGTTAGTATAAAAAAAGAAAAAAAAACTTTAGTTATATTGCTTCACACTTTTTCCAATTCCAATTTACACCCGAGCTCATGAAGTTTAATGTTCGGGCTTCTGAAATCAAGACTTTTTTTTTTTTTTGAGTATGTGAGTCAATGAGAAGAAATAATTTTGTCTCAAAAAGATTATGCAAAAAAAAAGACGTCTTCCACAGCATGGCTTATATTAGAAAAGCACTTGTTTAATCTTACTGAAAAATTATAAGGGAATTGAGGGGAAATAATAAATCAAGTAAATCTGTAATCCCCAAGTCTAAAATGACTTATATTTGCATTGCGCATAAGATCTTTGGATCTGAGAATAATTTCACCTCTACGAAAAAAAGTTGAAAGTTGATTTTCTGTGTTTTGTTTTCTCTAAAACTTTGAGAAAAGAATGTGGACAAGACAAGTTAAATAAAATTAGGAGGCATGTAAAACTGAAAACTCAAGCATGAATAGAATGCAATTGTGTTTATTAAATTTCCCACACTCAATTATATGCTATGCACTAGCTCAGGAAGCAAATGAATGGCCACTTATAATTATTTTCATAGTCATTTTAAATCAAGATCTAGGTTCAGATGACTAGAAGCCAGATTGGGGAATAGGGCGATGAGATTATAGCATTAAGAAGAGCTCTTTTATTTTATAGATAGACACATCCAGTAAGATATATAGCATCTCATCAATATATTTTTGTCATCAATATATTTCAACTCAACATATGGTCTTGAGCACAGTACATGTCCTAGGAATATATATAACTTTGAGCAAGGCAGTGTTCTTTTTTTTCAGGATGGTGGAAACTGATGGAGGATTCCCAGATGTCCATTGTCAAACGCCCTCCTCTCAATCTATTTTTCTAGTCACTATACCATGTTAATCTAACAAACCAATCTAAGGAAGCCACATTAGCCATATCTAACACAAAACAAATATTCTTGAGTTGTAGCTCTCTGCAAGTATGCATGATAACTTAAAAGAAATTGCCTTAATAATAAAATGCAGGATTAATGTGTGAACAAATTTTTAAAACAGCCCAAGTTCGTGACACATTGAAAAATGGATTATGAAAGAGTATATTATGTGGATAAGTGGGTGCTGTGGCAGTAAGTTATTTGTTTATGAGGTATATTAAGGTGTACATACAAATTTGGATTGTTATATTTAAAAATCCTTGAATGAAATTAATGAACAATCAAATCTGTAGGCAGCTTTTCACTATCAATACAATGTCCAGTGAATAGTAGGCATTCAAATATTTGTTTAAAGGAAGAATAAATTGCTGAATAGAAGAGTGGTTGGATGATAGATAATGCTGCTGCTCAAGACAATCAGGTATTTTCAGAGAACTCATTTTAGGACAGGAAGTATTCTGTGAATTACTGTTATTACTGGCAAAAAATTATTACCTGAGTGAAGATTTAGTATTTCTGAAGCCCATGTGTAATATTAAAGAATCAATTAAAAAGAAATATCACAATGAGGTAGCTAACTGTCACAAGAAGCTGTTTATAATGACTCTACAACTGAATAAGAATATGAGAACATAAGAGAGAGAGAGAGAGAGAGAGAGAGAGAGCGAGCGAGACCCAGGAAACTGCAAATGAGGGCCTGATAAAACTAAGGCTTCTATGTCACCTTCGCTGAGAAGAAAAGTCTCAGCTCTATTGTCTCCTTCTTCTCGTTGTACTAAAGAGGAAAAGTCACCGGAATCTTTCTCTTCAGAACTTTTTGACAGATAGTATATGCAAAGGTCCTTTCACTCTGTGAGTTTACATAAACCATCCATTTAATAGCATTTCCCGTGTCCCCATGATGTTCGTTAGCACAGAAGAATGATACTGTCTGGAGCAACAGAAAAGCAGCTGTACATTCTGTATGCTCTGTTGAAAATATCTGTCTTCGCTAAAGACTAAACTCTGATTAGCAACTGGGAAAGAAAATGAGATATTTACAATTATTTATATATTTAGTATGCTTCAATTCAGATTCCTGGATGCATCCAATCTATCTTTGAGAGTAGAAGTGAAAACATCAGGGAGAGAAATAGAACCATATTAGAGAAACTTTTTAAAATGTGGCTGCAGACAATGAACAGGAGAAAAAGACAATATAAGACTTTGAGGACACTAGAATATGAAGAAGTTACTTGAGGGCAAGGACTATTTAGCATTCATTGTTGCATCCCTAACTCCTAGAGCAGGACTTGGGATAAAAATTCTTTAAATATTGGTTGACCCACTAATAATGCTCTTCTTAGCCAGATAATTTACCAATATTTTTATAATTGCAAAATACAGATAGTTAACAACCAGATCTCTCTCTCTATGTGGTCCTATCTTGCTTTATTTGTAATTTGAATAAATATTTATTCATTAGATTACCCTACCGTAAACTAAACTGCTCACTCTGCAGGGTACAGTAACTTCTAAACAAACCCTTCAGCTGTCATTAAACCTAGAATTAAAAATATTTCATCCATTGAACATATATTTAGTAAGAACTCCAACCAATGTGCCAGGTTAAAAACTAAATTTTTAACTGAGAATAAGAAAACATAAACTCCTATCTTGAAGAGCTTAAAATCTAGAATTATTTTTGTTATTTTAGGAATGAAACTTTACTGGAATATTCCTAAAAGCTTTTAATTTTTTTTTGATACCTGAAATGGGAAAAATCACCTCATTTCATACAGTGATTTCTGAACGATTATGTAAACTATTATTGTTTGGATGAAACACCACTAACATTTGTGACCATATAAAATTAG
The DNA here is from genome assembly GCA_963574415.1 of Tarsius wallacei. NCBI lineage: Eukaryota > Metazoa > Chordata > Mammalia > Primates > Tarsiidae > Tarsius > Tarsius wallacei. The sequence continues at coordinate 11,025 of CAUYQG010131874.1, forward strand.
TCACTCAGAGCCAAGATTGGCAAATTGGATTTGTTGTCAAGCTAATGTGCAGTCCCAGTCTAGCATGAATACAAATTAGCGAAGCAGAATTTCTTGTATCTCATAAACTGTGGGAATAATATCCAGAGATGAGTCTCTAAATATATTGAGTCATGGTTGTATTGTTGAAATGTGTGCAAACTTTGCTAAGGAAATCATTCTGAAGGATTCTCCACTTTGCTTGTATAGATTTTGGTGTAAATACCAGAAACATTAATTAGTATTTGTCCTGTACATGAAAACCTTTTTTCTTCTTTTTTTCCCCCATATTCATTACCAAATGAACTTAAAATTTATTGTGTGTGTCAAAAAACTGTAAGGAGAAATAATTTTAAATGCCCTTTTTGTCCTTTTTATTTCATAAAAGTATTTGAGTAATTTTATTTTTGTTGTGTATATATTGACTCAAAGATCATCTCTGGAGGCCTCTCCTGAACAGCTTAATGAATGTTGTCCTTCATTCTTCACCTTCTATTTACTTTCACTACCTTACTTGGCTTATATTTTATCCAGAATAGTTTACATACAAATACAATAACTTCAAAATAGTGGTATTAATTTACTTATTTACTATTGTTATCCTTCACTAGAATGCAAGTTTCATGAAAGCAGAAACTGCCTGTTAAAACATTACTTCATCCTATTCCCATATCTTAGAATAGCGCTTCACAGATGTAGGATTCATAAGTATTTGCTGAGTAAATAATTGTCAGTTGAGTTGTTCTGTGTAGCAATTTTTTCCTTCTCATATCCTACATTTATTGGGAATTATTGCGTGAATAACTTTAAAATCAGACCAGTGGGTCTCAATTTTATATAGTCTCCTTCTGAATAAAATCATTTTCCAAATTAAAGTCTACTTATAAATAAGGCAGCAGAAATAATATTTTAAAGGTGTATTGTTACAAAGACCTATACCTGTCAAAATAACACCAAAGTAAAAGACTAGATTCTGATCTAATTTCCAAACACCAAACAAAAAATATCCTGTTAGCATATTGAATTCATTATTGAGAGTAATGCACCATGGCCAAATAAGGTTCAATATAAAACTGTAAAAATGATGCAATATTAGTAGAATGTATAATGTAGTCATCTCAACAGTAATTAAGAAGACATTCAATGAAATTTACAAGATAATTTGTCTCATGCTTAACTATAAAATGTTGACATTTCTAATACAGTAAAAATAAAGAGGTGGACATTTATAATAACCACACTGGTTAGTACTATTTTGAAAGTACTAGACAAGAAAATAAATGGAAATAATGAAATAAGAGTGGCATATTTTGGAAAACAGCAGTCATGTGTGACATTTTTTTAAAAAGATGAACTAGGAAAATTCATTGATGTTGTTGACTATTAAATGAGTGAAAAAAATCAATAGTTTTCTTATGCATGAAAAGTAGCTGGCTAAAAATGTAAAAGAAGAAATAAAACTCTGATAGTCATAATCATCATTCAATAATTAATCACTAATTTATCAAGAATTACCTAGCATCTTTATGGAAGGAGGAACATAAAGAACAACTTGAAAACATAGAGACCTATAATCTTTATAATAACAGTTAACTTATTATGTTGATATGGAAACTAAATGAGAATCCCATTAATATTATTAAAAGAAAAACTTATGCAAAATAAATTTAACACTTTAATTGAATAAAGAACAATTCATGAATTGGGCAGCACTTAGAACCAGGAGATGTTCAGAGAGCTTTGCCAAGCATAAATAATGAAACTATGGAAGCAAAGTAATTACTTGATTGTCTACAGCTAGGCATTTGCTTTATTGAGCATGTGATGAGGCATTTGCATTATTTGGGTATGATCTAATAGGAAGTCCCTATTTGCATAGCCAGTTGGCTGTTTCTGATTGGCTAAAATTCATTTTTGTTTTTGTTTTGCGTTTATTCTTTTTGTTTTCAAGTCAATTATAAGAAATATTTCCAAGTTAAGTTCAGATATGTTTATATAAGAGCTCCCATACAGAGATGACCCAAGGTTAATGTTGTGCTGCTTATTTTGCTTTAACAATAGCCTAAAGTCATTTGCAGGGAAAACATTAAAATTAATCTAATTCTAAAAATTTAATCTAGAAGGTCAAGCTTGTGGAATTAGTTAGAAAGAAAAAAAGAATAAAAGAAGAGAATAGCAAGATAATATCAGCTCTTTTAAATATTTAAATAAATCATAAATTTTTATCATATAAAATTATATGATAATATCACACACATGGGTCAATAGACAATAATAAATCCAAAAAAGAACCAAAATATGCACAAACTCAGCACATAGAAAAGTGAAAATTTAAATTAAAAAATGAAAATATAGATTATTCAAAACTTATGTTGGTATACCTATACACCTCATGGAGAGAGTTAGATTCCTATGTCACTCTTTTACTTATCAAAATGAAATTTAGAGGCAATAAATACTTAAATAAAAAATATGAGAAGAATTTTAGATTTGTCTTCTGCAAGTAAGGTTTTCTATGCATAGCATGAAACCAAGAAACTGTAAGAATAAAAATTGATATCTGATAGCATTAAAATTACTTAAAAAATTTAAAAAGTCACATGTCTTTAAAATCTTTTAAATTAAGAAATATATAGTGAGATAAAACACATATGGTAAAGAAAGTTTTGTTGTTTTTAATGTTAAAGATGCCATTTCAAATACTTAAAACAGAAAACAAAAGAAATCTCAATTAAAAATAATGGAAATAGTGACATTATTATCAGTACATTCAAAGGATATTTCTAGAGTTGCATTCTGAGGAAAAAGGTTAATTTCAGATTTTAAGTTTCCATATTTTACCCAGCACTGACCAATTATATATAAACTATATATATATATATATGTATACACACACACACTATATATATATATATACATATACTACACATATGTTTACATATATATTACACACTTATATGTAAACTATAAAGCACAACTCTGAAAAGACATTGTAGCATTAGCATTTGTCACCAGGATAAATATGTTCACAGAGCAGACTAGAACAGAAAGGCAATCAGATAAGAAGGATATCAAGGTCAGCGGAGCTCTTGATTCAGAAGCAAACAGTAGTAGAAGAGATTGTTGGTTCCTGTCCGTCAAAAGTGACCAATATGTGGCTTGAGACTACCGGCGGGAGTGGCACATCTGTGACCTTAAACAGATGCTGCAGAAGGTTGCAATTTGCTGTAGCTTTGGCGTATGTGATGTAGAAAGAATGAGAGGATGCAGGAAGCACAAAGAGCCTCACAGTCACTAACTGAATCAATCCACATGTGCAGAGTGACATATTATGTCACACTGCCATTGTCAAAGAGAAGTGGAAACTCAGGAATTAATCTAAAAAGTAAGATCAAAAAGGCTGTGAGAAGACAGGCAGAGTGAGACCTCTACAAAACCTTTGAGTTAATGATGACAAAGAAAGAAAATTGACTCTCAGACAATATAAGCTTAGCCAAAAAAAAGCAAATCATGCTAATATAAAGAATCATAAATATTAAGTAGGCCAGGAGACAAAAATACGAAACCCTTAAAAAATAAAAACAAGTACAATTATATGAAATAATTTAAAGTTAATTAATTTCCAAATCTTCAGAGAAATAAAAGAAGAGGGAACATTGATTTTTAAAAATGAAACAATAAACACAAAAGAACAAGAATATAGAAGGATATGAAAAAGATCCAAACAAAAGCCTAAAAATTTTGAATAGAGCAATTGAAATAAGACAAAAAACAATGTCAATATTGCAAAGTTGAAGATAGAATTAGTGAACTGAAAAGAAAAACAGTCCACTATGTGATACTGAAATTGAGGACAATGGAAGAGAGATTGTGGCACTACAGAGTTCTATTGTTTTAGAAAAAGAGAAATTAAAAGATGTGATATTTGAAAAGTTACATTTTTTTCAGAAATGAAGAAAAACATTCATGATTAAATTTAAATGACATGGTGACTACAAAAAGAACGAATACTTTTTGGTGTGCATTAAAAAGCATAGCAATAAAACTGTAGAATACAAAGATAAAGTTAACATGTAGGATGCCAGAAAAATGAAAGTACAATTGAGTCATTTCTGAGAAGGAGGAGCAAGAAAAGGGGGAGTGGAAAGAACAGGAGAAAGGAAGAGAAGGAGAGGAAATAACAGGAGGAGAGGAGAAGGATGAATACAGAGATGAAGAAGAGGAAAGAGAAGAAAGAAGAAGATAAAGCACCAGTGACAAAAATTGTCAATATTATTTGGTAAATTTAATTATAAATTGACTGCAAAAATCATTATAGGAAGAAAATGTTTTTAATTTTGATGCACACGTATACTCACTTATATACGGGAGCTAACTAGTCACAAAGATGGAAATAATAGCTACTAGGACACCAATAAGGGGAAAGGCAGTGAACTGGGTAGGATTCCAGAATTACTTATTGGGAACAATGCTCACTATGTGGGGAATGGGACACCTGAGACTCATCTCCCATCACTACACAATATGCCCAGGCAAAAGATATACATATGTACCACTGGAATCTAAAAAATGGGGAAAATGTTGATGTGAAAAGAATCACACAGACATAAAAAATTCACCATATAAAAATACAGTTTATGTAAGATAAAAATTGGATAGCAGTGTATGTTAGAAGATTTTTCAACTCCTCTAATGATCAGGGAAATACATTACTAAAACTACAATGAGATTTCCATCAAGATGGTGATGGAACAGGTCTGACTGTAAGAGTCTCTGCAAAAGCAAGCGTTCAAAAAGACTCTCTGCATGAGTAGGTGTGCGCCAGTAGGTAAGTGAAAGTCCATCTGAGTGGAGATGTAGGTTCATGATCCAGGGTTCTCCTCTGAAGGTGACTACAACTCCCCACCACCCTGAGATTGACAACCCAGGCATGCTGGATTGTGTGCTGTTCTTGGGGCTCTCCTGAGAAGAGGCAGCAGAAAACAGCAGATGCTCTCCACCTGGCACCCAGCCCACTCCTTCACTGGTGACAGCAGACCAGCATGAGTGAGCTCCAGGATATTTGAAAGGGCAGGTCATGGAAAGCTGGAAAGGAGCCCTGTCACTTGTGAGGAAACCCTGACCCATGCCATTTTATCTGTCCAGAGATCTGCATTGCCCCACTCAGTTCCACCCAGCCTCCAATCTAGAACCTAAAGATTATCTCCTCATCAAACACAGAGAGACAGATGCCCCTCCCACACACTAGAACAGGCACAGACATGTCAGATCTGAGTGGGAATCTTAACGGCAGTGACAGCAAGCCAGGTGAGTCCAGATCTGATGCACCCCTCTCCCATCATAGTTTGTGGGGCATCTGACCCACAGTGAGAGCAGTAAGAGCAACCTTATCAGCCTGTGCTGAGAACAGAGTGGAGGGGCTGGAGAACAGAGCTGAAAGGAAGCTGAAGGGACAGGAACAGCCTCAGAGTCAGTTTTTTTCTGTTTGTTTTTGTTTTTCTTGTTTGTTTTTTGTTTTAGATTTTTTTTCCTCTTCTCTTTTACTTTCTGTTTTTGATTACATTTTCATACTTGTTTTATTTCTGTAATTTTAATATTGTTTTTTTTTTTAGATTTGTTTGTGTATGGGTATTTTTGAGGGAGAGTACATCAATAAGAGGGTTTTTTCAGTTCGTATGTTTGTATAATTGCCTGTATTTTTTAAAATATTTTTTTCTTTGTTTCTCTGTTCATTTGTTAGTTGATACGCTTCTCTGTTTTTCCTCTTCATCTTGCCCTCCACCTTCTCATCTTCCTCATACCTTTTACATTTTTTTTTCTTTTTCTTACCTCCTTTTGCTTTCAGGGGGCAAACATACCCCCAATGCATAGACAGATTTTAAGGAGTGGAAAGAGGGTTCCAGGAGGCCCACATACCTGTTAGCAGATACTGGGATCAGCAGATAGTTTCTGAATCACAACTCCCCCCTCAATTAAATCTCAAAACTGAAAAAAGTATAGACCCCACCAGCAGTCCAGCCTCAGAATTGAACAAAACCAGAAGATCTACATAAGGAAGAATAAGAGACTGAACAAACAGAAGTAAAAGCTACTCCCCCATCATTGAACAACTGAATTAAAGAATAGTTTTTTAAAAGGGGGGAGGGAAGGAAAACCTACACAAATGAAAAAAAGCAAAAAAAAAAAAAACACAAATGGGTCTCACACAGACCCCTGGGGGGTCAACCACCAAGAAAACAGACTTCAGAACGCACGCAATGAAGAGCCCCAAGAATGACTGGTTTCAAATCATGAACCCAGATATCAAGATATTAATAAAGAGAATAAAGAGAAATGAGAAGAGACAGAGGAATGAATAAAGGAGTTGATAACTGAGATAACAGCAATAAGGAATACAGTGAATAAAATAAATAAACTGATAAGCATAGAAAGCAGAATTAGCCAAGTAGAAGAATGATTCTCACAGCATGAGGACCAAAATATGGAACTAACCCAAACTGTTAAAAACATAAAAAAGAAGCTTAGAGAGACAGAACGAAACCACCAAGAGATGAGTGATTATTTCAAGAGACTCAACCTAAGTTTAGTTGGTATCTCTGAACCAGAAAGTGAGACAGAGACCACAGAACACACTGGAACAAACATTCCATGAAATTATCCAAGAAAACTTCCTTCATCTCATTGCAAGCATTCAAACACAAGAGATTCAGAGATACCCTGCAAGACAGTAAGTGGGAAGATTAACTCCTAGACACATAGTAATTTGCCTACACAAAGCAGGTCTAAAAGAAAAACTCCTAAAGGCAGCAAAAGAGAAAGGTCAGACTACCTACTTGGGAAGATCAATTAAAATAGCAGCAGACTTATCTACAGAAACACTTCAGACTAGGAGATCTTGGTCAAAGTTATCAAAGATAAGCAATTTCAATCAAGAATTACCTAACCAGTTATGCTAAGCTTCATCAGTGGTGGAGAATTAAAATCCTTCCCAGACATTCAATCCCTAAGAGTTTATGCTGCCACCAGACCAGCTCTACAACAAACTCTTAAGAAAGTATTAAAAAGCAGAAGAATGGGGGGGGGGGGGATAAGAGCGACAAGCCCTTCCCAAGAAGAAAGTAAAAAGATTGAAAACACACATCCAAAAAATCAAGAGAAAGACAACAAACAAGCAAACCGCAGCAACAACAGCAAACTATAGAGAACCTCATGACAGAGATAAACTCTCACATTTCAATAATTAATCTGAACATGAATGGAACAAATGCACCACTGAAAATACATAAAAAGGCAAAATGGATAAACCATCATGAGGAAACAATATATTGTCTTCAAGAGACTCATCTCACTAGAAAGGATACTCACAGACTCAAAGTAAGAGGATGGGAAACAAAATTTCAGGTGAATGGAACACAAAAGAAAGCAAAGTCTTGATCTTAATATCAGACAAAACATCCTTCAAGCTATCAAAAATTAAAAAAAGATAAGAAAGTCATTACGTAATGATAAAAGTTTCAATCCATCAGCAAGAAATAGCCATCCTAAACATATATGCACCCAACATAGGAGCACCAACTTTCATAAAGCAGCTTCTAGGAAAACTAAGAAATGCTATTGACTCTAACACTATCATAGCTGGGGACCTAAATACCTCACTCACAACCCTAGACAGATCATCAAAACAAAAAATTAACAAGGAGATCTGGAAACTTAATGTGATGCTTGACCAAATGGACTTAATTGGTACCTATAGGACACTCCAACCAACAACCACAGAATGTACATTCTACTCATCACTACATGAAACATACTCTAAGATCAATCACATCTTCTGCCGTAAATCAAGCATAAACAAATTCCATAAGATTGAATACTGCCACACACCTTCTCAGACCACAGTGGAATAAAAATAAATATCAACACCAACAAAGTTCCCCCCAAACCCATAAAGATATTAACACTAAATATATTATGTTAAATGACTCCGGGGTCAACATAGCAATCAAATCAGAGATTAAAATATACCTGGAAACAAATGAAAATGAAGAAACGTCTTACCTAAACTTCTGGAATGCCATGAAAACTGTACTAAGAGGGGAATTCATAACTCTTCAAAAACACATGAAGAAAATTGAAAGATCACAAGTTAACAGTCTAACAAATCACTTAAGGAAGCTGGAGAAACAAGACCACAAAACCTTAACTTCAGCAGAAGAATACTGATCTCCAAAATAATAGCCCAAATTCGGAACGTAGAAGATAAAAATATAATACAAAAAAAAAAAATCAATGAAACAAAAAGCTAGTTCTTTGAAAGGATAAACAAGATTGATGGTCCCCTAGCTAAACTGACTAAGAAAAATAGAGAAAGGTCCAAATAAACACAATCAGAAATGGAAAAGATCAAGTCACAACAGACCCCAATGAAATACTAAAGATTATCAGAGATTCCTATGTACACTTGTATGGAAACAAACTTGAAAACCTAAAGGAAATGGAGAACTTTCTGACATCACACAACCTCCCCAGGTTGAAACAAGAAGAAATTGAGGCCCTAAATAGACCAATAACAATCCAGAAAATTGATTATGTGATTAGAAAATTACCTACAAAAAAATAAGCCTTGGACCAGATGACTCTCTGGCAGAATTATATAAAACACACAAGGAGGAACTGATACCAATCCTATTTAAAGTATTCCAGGCAGTGGAGAAAGATGGAACTCTCCCCAAATCATTTTATGAAGTGAACATCACATTGATATGCAAACCAGGTAAAGATCCAACCAATAAAGAGAACTAAGGCCGATATCCTTGATGAACATAGATGCTAAAATTCTCAACAAGATCCTAGCAAACTGGATCCAACCACACATCTCAAAAACCATCCACCTCGACCAAGTAGGCTTCATTCCCAGAATGCAGTGCTAGTTCAACATTTGCAAGACCATAAACGTAATTAAATGCATCAAAATATGTGAAAAAAAAACCCCACATGATTGTATAATTAGATGCAGAAAAAGCTTTTGATAAAATACAGCACCTCTTCTTTAAAAAAAAAACCCTCAAATATTTGGGAATGATGGAACATACTTTAAAATAGTAATAGCCATTTACGAGAAATCCACAGCCAAAACGCTGCTAAACAAACAGAACTGGAACAATTTCCCTTGAAAACTGGAACAAGACAAGGATTTCCACTCTCATACCTCCTTTTTGACAAAGTGTTGGAAGTCCTAGCTAGAGCAATCACACAAGAGGAGATCACAGGTATCCAAATAGGAAAAGAGGAAGTCAAGTTATCCCTCTTTGCAGACAACATGATTCAATACCTCGAAAATCCAAGAGAATCTGTCAAAAACCTCCTTGAATTGATAAAGGACTTAGCAAAGTCTCAGGGTATGAAATCAGTGTGCAAAAGATAGTCACATTTCTGTACACCAACAATAAACAAACAGAAACACAAATAAAAAGCATAATCCCATTCACAATAGCCACAAAAAAGTAAATAAATAAAATGCCTTGGCATCTTCCTAATCAAAGATATGAAAGACTTTTACAATGAAAACTAAGAAACACTGCTCAAAGAAATCAAAGATGACACAAACAAATGGAAAAATTATCCATGCTCATGGATTGAAAGAATCAAGTTTGTTAAGATGTTCATTCGACCCAAGGAAATCCAATTTAACACAATACCCATTAAATTAACAGCAGCATGCTTCTCTGTTCTGGAAATGACAATACAAAAATTCATATGGAAACATAAATGGTCATGAATAGCCAAAGCAATCCCAATCCTCAGGAAAAAAACAAAACAAAACAAAGCAAGTGGTATCACACACCCAGACTTTAAACATTATTATAAAGCTACAATAATCAAAACAGCCTGGTATTTATACAAGAACAGTCATATAGGCCAATAGAACAAGATAGTGATTCCAGAAGCAAAACCTCAATTTCTCAACCAATTTATATTTGACAAAGCCTCCACCACCAACAACTGGCAAGAGGAGAACCTATTCAGTAAATGGTGCTGGGAAAACTGGCTGACCACATGCAGAAGATCAAAACAAGATCCCTTCCTATCACCATACACAAAAATCAACTCTAAATGGATCAAAGACCTAAACATAAACCCTCACAATGTGAGAACCTCAGAAAATGCAGCAGACACCCTTAGGGAAATTGGAGCTGGCAACCAATTCCTGATCAAAACTCCAAGTGCCCATACCATAAGAGATAAGATAGACAAGTGGGACCTCATCAAACTGACAAGCTTCTGCAAAGTCAAAGAAACCGTCAAGAGCAGGGAGATAATTCACAGAGTGGGAAAACATATTTGCCAACTCTATGTCTGA
>CAUYQG010131875.1:0-18085 GCA_963574415.1 Tarsius wallacei
CCCGGCTAATTTTTTGATTTATTGTAGAGATGAGGTCTCGCTTGCCCAGGCGGGTCTCGAACCCGCGGGCTCAGGCAATCCACTCACCTCAGCCTCCCAAAGGCGCGGGATTACAGGCTGAGCCACCGAGCCCGGCTAGCATGCTTTTTTAAAGCAAAAAGAAATGTGATATAATGTCATGTAATTACATACTGTTTTTACTTGTTAAGGACCCATATTCAACACATAATAAGAATATGTCTTTTATATCATATACTTGATTGAAGCAGAGTATCTGGACTTAAGTTTATGGCTGATTTAATCCTCAAATATAAAAGGAAATACTTCAACCACTATGATTAGTTTTTTCTTTCCAAAGTCTAACATAAATCATGTTGATTCAGGTAGAAAGTGAGACCATTAATTATGTACCAGGCTAGAAAGTTGCTTTAGCCCAAAAGATGGAAAGGCATTCCCTGGCTGATGTGCACACCAGAGCAGAAGCGTGCCTGGTTAAGAGCTTTTGCATGAACCTTTGTTCCTCAGGCAACAGTCCCAGCTACCAGCAGAGTAGGCTCTTTTTCTCCCTGGGCTTTGAGACTTCACTGAAGACTGATCTTTTCTAATTGCAAATCCAGTGTCCATATTCCATCATTTGTGCAGCATAGTAAACTGGAGGTCATTCGCTTGTATGAGGTCATGGATAAACTTGCCCCTCCAGGCACTTCCTAATCCTCTTTCTTCTTCAGTTAAGACTCCTCAGACCAAGCTGTCCATGTCTGAAGTTTTGTTCAATTACTTGCTTATAAAAGGGGCATTTCTCTGAAATTAGACAAAATGTAAGAGAAATTTAGAATATCCCATTCAGAAGAGAAGGGGACTGTTGTTTCCTAAATCAATTGTGAGGATACTCTGGCAATATGTGTACATTTCATTTTGTTAATCAGGGAAAAGTGACTATGTTCTTGGTCCATATCCTTAGAAATAAACCTTCAGATTATCTTCATTCATTAACTCTACCTTTAAAGGTTTATTGAGCATCTACCTCACGTACTGCATTGTGCCAGAGGCTGGAGCTACATAAACAATTGTCATGCTCCCTCTTCTCATGGTGTTTATGGTCTGGTGGGAAAAGCAGACAAAAATCAGATAATCATACAGGTGAAGGTGTATTAGCTTGAATAAATGTTGTACCGGAAAGTTATATGGTGCTGAGAGAGTAGTGAGAGAGTGTTAAAGAGAATTAGGCTGACTCAGAGAAGTCTTCTTAGAGAACTAACAAGAAAAAAGGAAGCCGGGCTCGGTGGCTCAGCATGTAATCCGGCGCCTTGGGAGGCTGAGGTGAGTGGATCTGCCTGAGCCCGGGGGTTCGAGACCCGCCTGGGCAGGCGAAACCTCATCTCTACAATAAATCAAAAAATTAGCCGGGCGTGGTAGCGCACGCCTGTAGTTCCGGCTACTCGGAAGGCTGAGGTGGAAGGATCGCCGGAGCCCAGCAGGTCGAGGCTGCGGTGGCCGGGAGCGGCCACTGCACTCCAGTCTGGGCGACGGAGTGAGATGCCAACTCAAAAAAAAAAAAAAAAAATCTCTATACTGAAACCTAGAAAACACTGAAGAAATAAGTTGAAGAGGATACAAATAAATGAAAAGACATTTTGTATTCATGAACTGAAATAATTAACACTGTTAAAATGTCCATACTACCCAAAATAATGTACATATTTAATGCAATCTCTAACAAAATACTAATTATATTCTTTATAAAAACAGAAAATAATCCTAAAATTAATATAGAACCACAAAAATCCCTGAATAGCTAAAGCAATCTTGAGTATAAAGAACAAAACCAGACTGGGCTCTGTGGCTCAGCCTGTAATCCCAGCACTTTGGGAGGCCGAGGCAAGTGAATTGTCTGAGCCTGCGGGTTCGAGACCCACCTGGACAACTTGGCGAGACCTCATCTCTACAATAAATAAAATAAAATAAATTAGCTGGGTGTGGTAGCACGCACCTGTAGTTCTGGCTACTTGGAAGACTGAGGCGGAAGGATTGTCAGAGCCCAGCAGGTCGAGGCTGCGGTGGCCGGGAGCGGCCACTGCACTCCAGTCTGGGCGACGGAGTGAGATGCCAACTCAAAAAAAAAAAAAAAAAAAAATATTTTGGGTTCTGTTTGACATTTTCTGTTTAGAAACTTTTGTTTTGAATAAATTGTTGATTGTGTTTGCCTAAAACCATGCTAAATGAAATTTTCCTTTATCATTTAGTATGCTTCGAGGTAGAAAAGTCATTAGCACAGTCCTGTATTGCCTAGAGACAGTACAATAACTTTGGTGCCGTTCAAAATAAAGCTTGCTCTCCTTATGACCTTAACCTGTCTCAACTAATTATTTATGTCAGAGCAGCAGGGACAAGATATTAAAGTTCTTCCTCTAGAGTAAATATGTCAAGAATACTAAAGAAATCATAGTTCCTGGCTAATATATGGTAGCAGGAATAGAATAAATAATGGTGCAAATAGATCTTGAGGGTGTTATATGAGATGAAACAGTGGCCTATGGGGCTGAATATAAGGTAGATTTAGGGAAAATTTTAACAAGAGTCCACTCACCTAAGACTCAGAGATCTACATTTTAGCAAGGAAATTTGGAGTAAATAGTAATAATCTGTTGATATGTCTCTGGAGTTTGGGCATGATGATGGTCTGTCTTAAATGAGGTAAAAGTGTCAGAAATTTATTGTAATATTATTCAGGAAGGAAGAAGCTCTAGAAGGTGAAAATGTTGTAATGGCCTTACTGACTATACATGGAGACTCCATGCCTGCTCATGCTTTCTGTGATGTTTCAGAGGACACTCCTCACATAAAAGTAACAAGGAACAGAGTAGTCAATCAAGACACTGCCTTTTTAAAGATGCTTGGTGGTTGATGTCTCTATAAATGAGTTGGAAACTAAAGGTGTTTTAATAAACTTGAAATCATTAGTGTGAATGTAAATAATGGAATTTATGAAATAAAGAGTCAGAATTCAGAATTAAGTGTCAGAGGCATAGTGAGCATAGTTATTGTGAAGGTAAATATGTCTAGGGTGATACACAGGTGTCTTATCAGCATATATTCTTAGGAAAGTCAAGTAAATTATGATGTTCTAAGTGATAAAAGATGCTCAGATGAGGAGTATTTTCCTAGATTTGTATAATAAGACTAAATTGAAAATGTCCAAGCAGAAGGCTGAAAGCAGTCTCCTCAACTAAAAATTGTTTTTTTTTTTTAAATGCAGATTCCTATGGTAAGTAAGTTTAAAGATATGGAATCTAGTAATATCATTACAATCATGTTATTTATTGCTAAATCCATCCCCAAAAGGATAAATGACTAATCATTTGCTACAATAGCTGTTGTACTTGAGAGAAGGTAATATATAGATACTGTGAAGATGCTTATAAATGACATTTGAACATATTTTAAAACCAGAGGATTAGAAACAACATCCTATCATCATAGAAGCCACATTATAGAAGAGGTTTATAAAGATCATGTGACAAATAGAGCATTGGTCTATGTCTCACTGTGGAATTATATTTCTGTGAAACCATTTTCCTGGTCCTAGGTTATTTGATGGGATAAATAGAGCTAGCAAAATGGCAGAAGCACTAATTTTTTTTCTTATGTGGAAAAAGGTCATGAAATAAAATGATATTCAATAAAAAACAATCATTTCTTTTTTCCAGGAAAGTGTACAAAGATTAGTTGTACTAACAATATGTGGTGGATGTTGAGATGTTGTTAGCCTTTGTAAAACCTTTACAGACTGCAGAAGTTGATCCCAGGATGACTTTTAAAGTAGTAATCTCAATCACAGCTGTTCTGCCAGATGTGGAAGCTGGCTGTTGCAGAATAATGTAGCCTCTGGCACTCAGTCTCCTCTAATTGTCTGGCAAATGTGTTATTATTAATTTCCATCAATAGAAGATATCAGAAGTAGTTTGCTTTCACTTAGCAAAGCAAACAGTATGTGTTCACTGTCTTGCCAATGACTATGTTAACACCCTTGTTATGGTAGTAGAATAGTCTCAGAAAACTTGCATCTTAACAACACTCTCCAGACACTCACCGCTTATCCACATATTAATGACATTTTGCTAATTGTGTCTGCTAAGCAGAAATTGGGAAGAACTTTTGTTGTCATAATAAGATACATGTCAACGTTAAGGAGATAAAACTAAAAGAAAAAATATTTAGGGACCTATAAGTTTTTAAAAGTTTTACAGAGGCAGTGTTCTAGTAAATAACAGGACAATTTATCTAATGTAGACCTTCTACCATTAAAAAAACTCTATGACATAAAACGTGGATATCGGCCAGTAACACTCTCAGTTTGGGAGCAAAGGGTTCATGTGCTAATCACCTATATTTATCAGGGATAGAGGCTAATAATTCATTCAAAATATAAGCTTTGTCTTGCCTAGCAGAATCTTGCCTCTGTCATTGGCAAATGCCCAATTCCCAACCTGACATCACCCAAGATTAAAGGTGAGCACCTTTCCTCTTAGAGACTAAACAACTATTTGGAATTCCTATATAGTAAAGATACAGTGATTCTATTTCACCAGAATTTGTATATGCTAGATATAGACTTGACTTATTTGCCTACGATGAGTACTTTATTATCGGGAGGCTCACACAATACCTCTTACAACAACAGGTCATGAATATAGAATTGTCTTAAACTAAATGGTGTGTTTTATGGCAAAGAATGTGGTTCAATTTGTGCACAACGATGGTATCTATTTGTTTTTCAAAGTATCCAATAACATGGAATCAGTTCCTCAACAAAATACGTCATGTACAATATAACATTTTGGTCAATGAAGGACTGCATACAAAGTCTGAGAATTAAGTTCGCAAACTTGCTTATGTGTGTTTACGTTGGTAACACTGTACAAACAACTCAGTATGGTGTCTCACAACTGTGCTAGTTTTGACCTGTGGCCATGTCTTGCTAAGTGGCATTCATTATTGTTGTTGCATGTTCTTGTGTAAGATCATGCAAATGTTGGAGTTTGAATTAGAGCAATGAGCAAACATTAAATTTATTGTAAAACTTGGCAAAAGTGGAAGTAAAATCAGTAATATGTTAGTCTAAGTTTATGGGTTTAATGCCATGAAGAGAACAGCAGTGTAACAATGATTAAACATTTTTTTTTTTTTCCTGGGGGAGAGAAAGTATCACTGCTAAAGAGAGGTCAGGATAACCGGTAACAAGCAGTACTGATGAAAATATTGGAAGAATTGTACATCAAAATCACCAGTTGACTGTCAGAAGCATAGCAGACCAAATAAACACCAACAGGGGAACAGGGAAATCTTAATTGAAAATTTTGGAAAGAGAAAGGTGTGCAAAAATGGTCCCAAAGGAACTCTTGCATCACAACAATGCACCAGCTCACATAGCACTGTTTGTGGGAGAGTTTTTAGCCGGTAAACAAATAATTGTATTGGAACACACTCCTTACTCACCTGATCTTACCACCAATAACTTTTTTCTTTTCCCAAAGATAAAGGAAATATTGAAAGGAAGACATTTTGATGAAATTCAGGACATTAAGGATAATTCGACAACAGCTCTGATGGTCATTCCAGGAAAGAATTCCAAAATTGCTTTGACGGATGGACTAGGTACTGGAATTGGTGCATAGTTTCCCAAGGGGAATACTTCACAGGTGACTGTAATAATATTCAGCAATGAGGTATGTAGCACTTTTTCTAGGATGAGTTCACAAACTTAGTTTTCAGACCTTGAATATGATAGTGGTCTTATAAGATTATAATACTGTATTTTTATTGGAACTTTTTTTCTAATATTTGAATACAAACATATACATCATTGTGTTATAATTGTCTGCAACATTTATTACAGTAACTTGCTGTACAGATATGTAGCCTAAAAACAATGATCTATACCATATAACCTATAGATTTAATAAGCTATACCATTCAGATTTTGTAAATACATTCTATAAGTGCACAGTAATGAAATGGCTTAATGATGCATTTTTCAAAACGTATCCCATCATTAAGAAATGCATGACTGTAGTTTAATTGTTTGTTAAATCTAATCCCATCAGTCAAAAATACTTTGGAGGATTAGAATGACATTTTATAAGATGTATTATGTTTTATGAACTAATTGATATGGATGGTTTTTCATACTAGTTAAAAATGTAGACTTGAAAACCTTAAGTAGGAGGTTATGATTAGCCTTTATATTTATTTGATTACTGTGAGTTGAATTTGTTGAAGGAGGCTCTATTGTACCATGAGACTATACTGCACATTTCCTAAGCTGCTAGATATTGATACAGGCAGTAGTGTAAGAAACCATTCTATGCCTTAAATAAAAATTCAAGTTTTTTTATGATGGACTGGTTCCTGGGAGCTTTTATTATCTTAAGGTATTTGACTGGCCTTCTCATGTTAGTGAGCCTAGTGTTTGGTCATTGTTAGAAAATTAGCCATAGCTTTGAATCTAGCCTGGTCAACCAAGATGAAAAAATGTCCAGGTTTTTTATTGTTGTTTCAAATATGATCTTAAACTCTACAACTGTGGAAGCTTTGTTCCTTCACAAGAATTGGACTGGTTGAACTAAGCAAAACAAAACTGCAGCCAAAAATGTGACATTATATTTATCTGATTATTTAAGTACTCATATTTAAATAGAACTTTCCATTTAGAACTACTATCTGATAGTAATAGTCTCAAAACATAGGATCTTTCAAAAAAAATTATTTCCAAATTGTCTAGTCAATAAACTTACACATTGTACTTTCTTCAATCATGTTTGTCTAACTATTAGCCTAAACTTACTATCATATATATCTTTTTAGATTCAGGCATCATCTGGTTGATTGCTTTATATTTTATTTTATTCTATATTCTGTGCCGTAAATAAAAATTCAAGTTTTCTTCATGACGGAATTGGTCATGGGAACTCTTACTATCTTAAGGTATTTGACTGGCCTTCTCATGTTGTTATATATAATATTGAAGCACAGTATTTGGCATTGTTGTTGGAAAATTGGTCATAGCTTTGAATATAGTCTTGTCAACATTTTATTTCTCCAATGTTATTTGAGGCCTTTCATAAGCATAGTTATTACCTAGAGTACATCTATTTTCACCTGACACAAGCATGTTGCAGAAGACTTTATATTACATGGGATGAATTACTCTTCATTTTCAGTTAAATATTTGTGGATAAATTGCTGGAGGGTAATGTAATAAATAGAGAGGCATGATGTGTCATAAGTTCAGTGAAAAGTAAAAGAAATATTCCTATGAGATTTATATTTTGAATACTTTTTTCATTTCCTGATATGTTCTTACAAATACAAGGACTTAAGAAGAAAATATAACATTTTTATTATATCATGTATAATACTTAATTCCCTCAAAGCACATTTTTACAAATGTATGTTAAATATTTAATAATAAATATCAAAATCATACTCTTATTCATAAGGTATAACATTTATTTACATCTTATGTTCAATCAATCCCTTTTTGTCATGTTTTCCATTTCATGCCACTGACTTCCATTCACAGGCATGTTCCTAAAATGATGTCCATTTAGATAATAGAGACAATACTGATAATTGCTAATTTTAATTACCACGAGAAAATAAATAGCAGACTTCCTTAGAGTAATCTAAATAATGAGGCTTTGGAAATTTTGAAAACTCAAGGAAATAGTTCTTTCAAATGTCACCATTCAAAAAAATGGTAACATATCTATGCAGTAACTTACTATTATGAAACAGGAATGTGACACCAATCGAAATAAAGTATAATAAAGCAATCCACAGAGAATCCTTATAGTATTGTATTTTACTGAAAATTCTGAGGATTATCTTCATAACTACTAAAAAATTGTATTATTGTGATTACAAATGACTTGTCATTTTCTAGCTTAGAATCATTCAGTCATCAGAAAAAAAAATACCTTGCACTGTAATTTATGCTTTTAACTTCTTTATGACTTGATCTGTGAATATCTTTAGCCCTTCTCATAAATTAAGTAACACCCTTGATGGTGATGGCTTCCTTAAAAAAAAAACTGTTCTATTTCTTAGAACCACAGATTTTAAAACTATCATTGTGATGTATAATAAAGAGACGTTATACCTTTTATACCATCTCAACCTAATAACCTATTCCAAATATATTATTTTTACCTGAATGGATTATTTAGTAGCAATTTCTCTATTAGTTATAATTCTTATGTGACAAGCAACAAAAATCAATAAACACAGATTTTAGCAAAACGCAAATGCCGAGACAGTCATATAATCTAAGACAGAGTGCTGAAAGTGAGGAAAGCTGGATTCTTACAAACTTAAGTTATTCAGAATTTTACAATTAAATATACAATACATATTTTTGTTCTTGTTGTACTATTTTATAAAAAAAATAAATCTTTCAGAAGTGAGAAACTAATTTTTCTTGACACATATAACCAATTCTTAAGTCCTGGAATAGGTCCCGCTAGATAATTGACTATCATGATAAGGTCATTTGAAATAAAGGAGATGAGTTCCTTAATAGAAAGTAAGATTGTAAGTGAAATTATTTTTTTTGTTTGTAGATTTTTCCTAAAAGTCCAATTTTCTGTGAAAAACATTTACCATCATGAGTTATTATTTTAAAATTTAAAAAGACACTGAATAAAAATAAAGTATCCTAAATCAGCACTATTTATGGAAAGGAATTAAAATCCAAGAAGACTCAAGAAGAGTAGATGTAATGTACAAGGCAAATTGCAAGGTAATTTATATAACAAATGAAGATATGGCTTAGATTGTAGAATAATTAGTTAGCAGAAGAGATTGAGAAAATAAGAGAGCTTGGAGGAATTCTCTTCGGGTCAGAACAGAATAGAGAAATAGCTCTTAATTAGTGGGGGTAATAGTTATATCTGATCAGGTCAAAAGAGAAAAGGAGTCCTACCAATTCTACTGTCATTAGTAATGACGAGGTCTTACTCAAAGTTATGCCTCCATGAAAAATAATGTCAGAAACTGAAACAGTATATGTGTTAGGAGGAAAGTAATTAGAATTCACTAAAATAAGACAGTCATTATTTAAACATGCAAACACACGAATAAAAACAAAAAGCCCCAAGAGGGAGACAAAGTGTTCAAAGTTGCTGCAACATATTATCTCAATGGTCCAGTTTTCAACAAAACAAAAAGTGACATGTAAAGAAACAGAAAAATATAAGTCATACACCAGAGAAAGGAAGTGTTTGTGACAGTCACTAGATTTTGGATTTAGCCAACAAAAAAACAAAAATAGTTCAAGTAGCCATTATAAATACATTCAGAGAACTAAAGAAATTAGTAATTTAAAAAGTAATGGAAGGTAAAATGATAGTTTCACAGCAGAGTATGCAAATAAAGAGGTATCATTTTTAAAAAGAACCAAATGAAAATTCTGGAGTTCAAAAGTGCTATTAGTAAAAAAAAAAAAAAAAAAAAAAAAAAGAAGAAAAGAAAAAGTTATAGAGAAGCTCAATAAAATAAAATGTAAAATAAATAAAAAATGATTATTTAAATTTAAAAAAATAAGAAGAATAAGGAATAAGTATATTTTTTAAGCCCCTCAGAAACAATTAAGAAAACATTTAACCCATTGATATATGCATCATGAAGGGCAGGAAAGTTAAAATGCAGGAGAAAACATATATGAAGAAATAATGACTGAAAACTTCCTAGATTTGTTGAAAAGCAATAACCTATACATGAATAATACTAAAAAAATCCACATAAAAATGCAAAAATATCAACAAAAAAGTCATAGTAAAAATTCTGGAAGTCAAAGGAAAAGAGACAATTTGAAAGCAAAAGAAAAACAAAAACAAAAACAATGTGTTCTTTACATGGATGCCCAATAAGAATAACAGCTAGCTTCTCAGCAGAAGCAATGGCAATGGCAACCAAAGGATAGTGGAATAGTGTATTCAAATTACCAAGAACACACACACATATACACACACATACACAAACAAGTTCAGTGAACAAGAATCTTATTTCCAAGAAAGCTATTTAAAAAAAAGTCTTTCCCAAGTATATATTTTTTAAAACTAAGATAATTTGTTTCTAGAAGACAAATTTTATTAGAAATACTAAAGAACATCTTTTCAAAAAAAGCAAATGATGCCAGAGGATAATTTGAATTCACACAAAGAACATGAATAAGGGTAAGTATTAATATGAATGAAACTATGAAAGCACATATTTTCTTATTTATTCACTTAACTAATTTATAAAAATGTATTAAGTAATATGTATTTAATGTATTGGAGGACCTATAACCTATAGAGAATATATGTATAATATATTTGCCAAAACATCATAAAATATGTGAATAGGAAAAAACTTCTATTTGGAATTAAAAAATAACTACAGAAAATAAAACTTTAACCACATTATTGTATTGCTAATTTTACAACATTAATTGACATAATACCCATGACAATAATGGCCTAAAAATTGAGAAAATAAATAAAGATAAATAGAAGAAATATTTCTATAAGTCACTAGAATAAATCTAGCATAAATATGAACTGATTGTAATAAGTTGATATATTTTCTAAACTATAGAAAAATAATTTATAAAAACCTCAAAAATATGGTAAAAATATTATTGAAAAGTAAATTCTACACGAGAAAATACTCACTTTCTTCAAGAAGAAGCATTAATAAAAGCATTACAGCTCAAAACATTAAAAGAATGAAAAAATATATAACATACAACAGACACCGCAAAAAGACAAATTAGTTATATTAATAACAGAAAATAAAAATATAAAGAAAATTTGTTACTAAAGACAAATAAGAATACTTACTATTTTAAACAATTTAAATAATTAGGGTGCTATAAAATTAAAATATATATGAAACTTAAGACAGAATAAAAAACAATAAGCAAAAACTCAGAAAACTGAAGAGAGAAATAGACAACTCAAAAATGATATTTGGAGACATCAACATTCCACTTTTAATAGTAGATTAAAAAAAAAACGAAACTCAAGATCAGCAAGAAAGTACAAGACATGAGTATAGGACATTATAAAAAGTAAAGACACTATAAAACAACTACACCTAACTGTCATCTACAGAATACATCACCCAAGAGAACCAGAATACACATTTTTTTCAAATGCATATAGAAAGTTATCAAGGATAGACCTTCTGTTAGACAATAAAATAAATTTCAATAAACTTGAAGCAATAAAAAATACAGGGTATGTGCCTCAAACACAATGAAATAAAATTAGAAATAAATAGCGTGGGGAAATTAAAATCTCACAAATAAATAGAGAGAAAGGTTTCACACTCATAAATAGACAATGAATTAAAGTAGATATTAAATGGAATTTAACAAAAAAGAAACTTTGAAAGAAAAAATATAAAGAGACATCATACCACAACTTATATGATGTAGCAAAAATAATGCTTACAAAAAATTTACAGCAATAAATGGCTATGATAAATATGAAGAAAGATTGTAAATCATAATCTAATGTTCTACCTTAAAATATAAGTAAAATAAAAGCAAACTAAATTAAGTGAAGGAAAGTTAATAATAAAGATTAGAGTGGAAAATTAATGAAATAGACAGAAAAAGGTAAAAAAAAATCAGTAAAAACAAAAGCTAGTTCTTTGACAAAGGCCTCAATATAAATGAGAAACTTTAGCTAGATTGACACACACACAAAAACAAAAAGAACCCATAGTCAAATAATTATAATAATAAACAAAGTATCCAAATAGAAAAAGAGGATATTAAGCAATCCTTCTTTGCAGGTGATATGATTCCAAACTTTGAAAACCCTTGGAAGTCTGTCAAAAGCCTCCTCACACTGATGAATGACTTTGTTAAAGTCTTGGGTTACAAAATCAACCTACAAAGAAAAATTGCATTTCTATACACCAGCAATAAGCCGGCAGAGAACCAAATAAAAAACACAGTCCCATTCACATTATCCACACATACACAAAAATGAAATACTTTGGCCTCCACCTAACCAGAGAAAGACCTTTACAATGAAAACTACAAAACGCTACTCAAAGAATTCATGGGTGACACAAAAAAATGAAAAACATTTCATGCTCATGGATTAGAAGGATCAATATTGTCAAGATGTCCATCCTACACAAGATAATCTACAGATTCAATGCAATAACCATCAAATTACCAACATAATTTTTATGAGATCTGGAAACAAAAATACAGAAATTCATATGGAAGCAAAAAAGAGCAGGGATAACCAAAGCAATTCTCAGCAAGATGAATAAAGCAGGAGGTATTACACTTCTGGACTTTAAACTTTAGTACAAGCCTACAGTAACCAAAACAGTCTGGTATTGGTACAGAATTAGACACATAGAACAATGGAACATGACATAAATTCTAGAAGCAAAAACACAAACTTAATCAACTCATCTTCAATAAAGCCACCAATAACAATAACTAAGGAAAGGAGACTATATTTAGTAAATAGTGCTGGGAAAACTGTCTTACCACATGCAGAAGAATGAAATGGACCTCTACCTAGCACCACATACAAAAATTGACTCAAAGTGGTTCAAAGAGCTAAACGTAAAACTTCAAACTACAAAAATCCTAGAAGAAGATATAAGAAACACCCTTATGCACATCAGAGTAGATAAAGAATTCTCGACCAAGTCCCCTAAAGCAAGTGTAGTAAAAGCTTAGATAGACAAGTAGGACCTCATCAAATGGACAAGATCTAGCAGAGCAAAATAAACCATCAAGAGAGTAAAGAAACAAACTCCAGAATGGAAAAAAAATATTTTCAAATTATGCATCTGATGAAGGCCTACCACCCAGGATTGACAAGGAACTCAATCAAAGTTAATGGGAAATAAAACCTATTATAAAGTGGGCAAAGAACATGAATCAACATTTCTCAAAAGACGACATACAAGCAGCTAATAGACACATGAACAAATGTTCAGTCTCACTAATCATCAGCGAAATGCAAATCAAACCTGCAATTACATGTCACCTAACTTAGGTAAGGATAGCTACAATTAAGTAAATAACAACAAACGATGCTTGGAAAAATGGAACACTTGTACATTGTTGGTGGGAGAGCAAGCTAGTTCAACCACTATAGAAAACAGAGTGATGATTCTTAAAAGAACTAAAATTTGACAGTTCATATGATCCAGTAATTCCTCTCCTGGGAATATAGTTGGAGGAACATAAATCTATCTACAAAAAAAGACACCTGCCACTCTTTTCACAATAGCAAAAACATGGAACCAACCCTACTGACCTTTGAAAGTAGACTGGATAAAGAAAATGTGGTACATATACATGATGGAGTATTATACAGTTATAAAGAAGAATAAAATCATAGATTTTCCAGCAAATTGGATGGAGCTGGGGACCATAATATCAAATGAACCATCACAGAAACAAATAACTGAATACCATGTGTTCTTACTCATAAGTGAGTCCTGAGCATTAGCCACATTAGTACATGGGAGGGATCAACAGTTGCTGGGTACTGTTAGGGGAAGGAGGTAAGATGGGGGAGGCACGTGACAACACAAAGTGTACCTGGTCCACTACCAGGGGAATGAGGGCCAGTTAGACGCCCAAACTTCACCTGCTTGCAGTCTACTCATGTAGTTAATCCTGACATGTACCCCACAACTCTGTCATAAAATGAAACTGAGAAAATAAAATACCAATGATAGAACAGGAGCAAAGACTTCTTTACTCATTTCATGAGGCCAATTAAGAAAAAGCCAGAGAAAGACAAGAACCCAAGAAAACTACAGACCAATATGTCTATGACTCCTTTACAAAATGCCAGCATGTTCAGTTACATATAAAAATAATTATATACCTTGATCAAATGGAATTTATCCCTGTAATGTGGAATTAATACATGATAATAAATTATTGTATATTTTATCAATAGAATGAGAAACACAAATTACACATTACATAGTAATGTATTTGACAATATTTAACTTACTTTTATGATAAAAGTATTTAATAAAATAGAGATAGAAGAAAACTTTCTCAATCTAATAAAAAAGCATCTAAAAAACAGAAAAACAAAAAGAATGACTAACATACTTACTGGTAAAAAATTAGGTATTTCCCTCAAAATCAGGAATAATACAGAAATGCCTTCTCTCATCTCTTTTATTTAATATTGTACTCAAGGTTGTATCCATGACAATTAGGAAAGAAATGATAAAGACACCCAGATGGGAAGAGAAGTAGAACTACCATATTCTTGTATACAAAAAATCTTAAGGTAGAAAAACTAGAAAACTATTATAAGTAATAAATCACTTCAGCCAGGGTGCAAATAAACAATCAATACACAAAAACTAAATCTTTTTCTATATACTTGCAATGAGCAATTTAAAAATAAAACAATTTCCTTCACAGAAATATCAACAAAAATAAAATACCTAGTAATAAATTTAACAAATAAAGAACAAAACCCGTGTCCTAAAAATTTCAAGATATTGAATTAATTAAATATTGAATTAATGGAAACAATTTATAAGTAAATGTAAAACATTCATGTCAATTAACATAGGACTTAAAATACTTAAAGTAGCAATGCTTCTCAACTGATTTGCAGTTTAAATGAAATTTGTATCAATATCTCAGCTCATTTCTTTACAGAATTTAGTCAAACTACTTAGAAAATTCAGATGAAATTGAAAAGAATCCAGATTATTCAGAAGAATGCTGAACAAGAACCATACAGGATTCACACATGTTGATTTGAAAACTTATTGTAAAGCAATAGTAATTAAGCCAGTGTCATACTGAATCAATGTTAAACATATAGATCATTAAAGAAACATGAGATTTTGCAAAGAAACTAATACACTTATTTTCTACAAGAATGACAAATAATTTGATGGGGGAAAGAAGCATCTTCTTAAGCAGTGAATCTGTGCAAAGTGTATAGGTAAATATAAAGAATGACATAATTTTTATATCCACACTATATATAAAAATTTAATAAAATTGACCAAAGACATAAATGAACATGGCAAAACTATAAAATTCTTAGAAGAAAAATAAGAGTAAATCTTCATGACCTTGGATTTGCCAAATAATTTTTTGATATGATATCAAAAGTATGAGATTCTTCCCCCAAAAAAGCAACATTGAACATTACATTAAACAATTAAAATCATCTTTGAATGTGTTTAGTCTTTTTGCATCAGGCTTGCTAAAGTTGTATTTTATAAACAAAAGGTTAAATGTCTGTTGTGCCTAACTAGCACCCTCTTATGAGAAAGGTATAGCTTTAAATGCCAAACACCCTGTGTGACATAATAAGGTTTGGGAACTGGCTATTCCCACCTGGTTAAGTCACTTTTACTGAGCCTAGTACTTCTCCTGCCAAATGGATAAAATACTGGGTACTCTGTGTGAGCACAATAAGGATGGGAATTGATCACTCTCGCCTAATTGTCCACACCTTACAACTAAGACTACAATTTAGTAATTCATAAGGGTTTTTAACAACTTTGCCTGTTCATAATTATAAATAAGTAGGGGCAGCTCATTACACCTCCATGGGGTCTGTTTACTCCAAAGTGTTTTACATCAAACTGTTACAGACAGAAATAATCAAAATGACTTATGTGTAGGATATTAAAAAGAACTTTTGAGTTTTTTTCTAGCTGAGACACTAAAACAGCTACAGGGTACCAACATGGGGGGCTGCAGAACCAGAGGGCCAAAGAGGCACCCCAATTGGCAGTCACCATTAGTGACAAAACTCCAACTGCCCATCAGATACCTGGTAAGAAAAAACTGGCTAAGGGGATGGTGCTCATTGCTTATGGGTACAATCTGTAGAAGCTCTGAAAGCATAGTTGCCCCAAAAGGCCTTAACCTCCTGGACCTTGTCCACTGTGCAGGCCAGAAAAGCCACTGGGAAACAGGTGCACTCTCTTCTGAAGAGAGGAGAGAACGCTTGGCTCACAGATGGTGACCACTTATGGAGGCCTGAAAATCTGCTAAACTGCCTGACACTGGTTCACCATCACCCCCACAACTCCCCAGGTAAATAATAGGGTGCTGGAATTCAAATTAATTTCTTAATTTAACACAGGTGCCAGTCCTGGCCATCCATGTTGAAATCATATAGCCTTATCCAAAAGAATTTTCTCCTTTAAACAACAGGGGGTGGGGGGAGGAAAGAAAGACAAAATTCAGTTAGCCCTCCCTCACTGTATTTGTTACCAAAAAATATGAGGTTTTTTTTTTTCTTTTCAAAATCTTTAGACTATCACTTTAGCTAAATAAGTAACTTTTGCAATAACTACTGTAATTCTATGTTATAACGTTATGCTTTAAAATTTTTTAATACTTAAATTCTTCAAATTCTCAATTCAGTCTCTAGGGTGAAATAAGAAACAAGCTCCAGAAGCCACATCTGTCTGTCCTGCACCCTCCCGAGCGAACTGCAGACCAGGTAGATTGATTTCCCTCACAGAAGTTTGTAATCGTCTATAGTGCTTTTCATTGCAAATTACTAATGCCTTTGGAATCTCCTTCTGGCACAAGGATTACAGTATCTTTGTTAAACTTTAAGGTAATATTTTCCTGTCAGAAGGCCCATACCATCCCACTCCTCAGGAATTTACTGGTGCAACAGTGAGAATTGCCTGGATTCCTGCAACCCACTGGGGTCACTGTAAATACATTTTACTTAACATTAAAAATTTGCTATGTTATAACAACAGCTATAATGGCCTTTACTATAATAATATTAATTTTTATGGTCAATATTTTAAATACAAATACTTGACATACTTAATTCCATGGCCTCCTATCCTCTCCTCTCCTCCTCTTGCTCTAGACAGGTAAGGACAGCTCTATGCCTCATGTATAGCAGGACATAGCTACAGAAGTCTGACCTTCATCCTTGTTTCCAGGTACAAATAAGAATATTTTTTAAATAGCAAGAGGTGGGAATGAAAGGGTTTAGTCTTTTTGCCTCAGCATAACCATTAGAAAGCGTTCAATCATTCTACTGCAAAACAAGCAGCAGCCTATCCAATCCCCCCTAGACAAATCCTTGTCAAGGATGAAGATTAAAGATCACCCTTTGACAGGCCAAAGTTATAAAAGTAATAACACAACCACCTTTAGTCAAGGAATTTGTGAGTTGCAAGTGTCTGAGTTTGTGAATTGTAAATGTCTAACAAGTCTCTTGCAGGAACACCCTCCCCCTGCCCCCCGCAGGGTTACCTAATCAGCCCTTTGTGACCTATGTGACACAAACCCCACCACGGTAGCAATCATGTGATTAACCCACCCATCTGCCTGCTGTCCATTACCTGACATCAGTATCTGTGCTTGCCTGCCCCTTCATGATGACATGGAGCAGATCACCAGCCAATCACCTTAATGACCTTTTCCCATCAAGGGGAATGGTTAAAAGGACTCAACCACAAGTAACCAGTGGCCATTGCCTTGCTAGACTCTGGTGTGGCCATGTACTCTTTGAGCTATGGCTGTCACCAAGTTTCCTGGCTTTGGCCCCCTCCCCCACCTTGGGGAGGTGAATCTTCTTTCTCTCTTCTCTCTCTCTAATTTACTTTTAAATAAACTTTTCTCTTTTTTTAACCTCTTTGGGTATTGCAATTCTTTGCATTTACTCAGATCTCTGGGTTACTGGTGCTGCACCTCACCTTACCTCTTCCCTCTCTTGCCTATCCATCCACCTTCACCTTGTCCAAACCCCAACAATCTTCACTTCAAAGAAAGCTTTCAAGAAATTGAAATGGCCTCTCCTCTCTCTGTGTGTGTCTCTCATCTCTCTCTTGCTCCTCTCTCTGATATCTGTGTCTCTCTCTCCTCTTTCTCTCTTTCTGTCTCTCTCTCTCCCTGTGATCTCCCTTTCTCTTCCTCTCTCCCTCTTTCCGTCACTGTCTTTTTCTCCTCTCAATCTCTCTCTCCTCTTTCTCTCTGTCTTTTTCTGCCTCTCTCCTCTCTCTCCCCTCTTTCCTCTTTCTCACT
>CAUYQG010131878.1:0-21127 GCA_963574415.1 Tarsius wallacei
AAATCAAAAACTAGCTGGGCGTGGTAGTGCACACCTGTAGTTCTGGCTACTTGGAAGACTGAGGCAGAAGGATCACCGGAGCCCAGCAGGTCGAGGCTGTGGTGGCCGGGAGCGTGCCACTGCACTCCAGTCTGGGTGACAGAGTAAGACTCCAACTCAAAAAAAAAAAAAAAAAAAAATCGAAGAGAAGAATGATTCATAATCAAGAAGAGTTATAAAAAAGAATTCAGTGTGGAGGTTGCAAGAATTAACGTTTGAGGTATAAAATGGTGGTGAAATGGAACATAATCTTATTTGCAGGGTCAGGACACCTTGGTGATAGTTTAGGGATTATAACTGTAGTCCCTTGTCCCCTTTAACTCCTAAGCACATTGACACTTTAACAATGATAAATAACTGGGCACAGTGGCTCATACCTGTAATCCCAGCACTTTGGGAGGCAGAGGCAAAAGGATTGCCTGAGTACGGGAGTTTGAATCTAGCCTGGCCAACTTGGGAAGACCTTGTCGCTGCAATAAATAAAAAAATCAGCTGGACTTGGTGGCCCATGCCTGTAGTTCCAGCTACTTGGAAGGCTAAGGCGGAAGGATGGCCTGAGCCCAGCAAGTTGAGGCTGCAGTAGCCGTGATCATGCCACTGCAGTCCAGCCTAGGTGACAGAGTGAGACTCTGATTTTAAAAAAAGCAAAGATAAATTTCCGGCAGAATGGCAGACCAGAGTTCCTAAATACGTCAATGGTATAACTACTAATACTAGTTAAAGAACTTAAATTTTCTTTTCAAATATATCTTTGAGTTGACAGAAATTAAAAAGCAATGATTGGAGGTCAAAACAAGTAGAAACAGGAATCCAGAGAAATAAGGAAGCTCTGAAATGGCAGACACCAGGCCTTAATGTCACCAGACTTGGTGTTGACAGCTATATAAAATAAGTGCACAGGACTTGAGATGACCAAGCCATGAAGGACACACACAAAACTTGACCATAGGTGAGGCTGTAGGAGGAAGCAGTGAGGAATTATATCTATCTCAACATTGGAACTGAGTGAAGAGAGAAAGAAAATTCCCCTGAGAATTTGTAACCACAAGTCAGACCTCAAGCAAGTTTGTGGTCCAAGTCATAACATTTGGGTGAGATGAAAAACCTCAGCCGGGCTCCGTGGCTCAGCCTGTAATCCCGCGCCTTGGGAGGCTGACGTGAGTGGATTGCCTGAGCCCGCGGGTTTGAGATCCGCCTGGGCAACTTGGTGAGACTCATCTCTACAATAAGTCAAAAAATTAGACGGGTGTGATAGTGCGCGCCTGTAGTTCCAGCTACTTGGAAGGCTGAGGCAGAAGGATCGCTGGAGCCCAGCAGGTCGAGGCTTCAGTGGCTGAGAGCGGCCACTGCACTCCAGTCTGGGCAACAGAGTAAGACTCCAACTCAAAAAAAAAAAGAAAAAGAAAAACCTCATGCTAAGAAATTATGTGGAATTAGTACTGGCTTGGTATGTCTTTAGGTAACTGATGGAGTAATTTGCAAATCTTCCTGAGGGAAAGCCCCCCTAACCTAACCTTTAAAGAAGTTTAACCAATAAAGGCCTGTTGCAAATAAGATGATAATTCAATGGACTAACAAGAAAACTAAGCATCACTGAAGGCCTGCAGAAGCAAAAGACAGCAGAATCAAATCAGTAAAAAGTTTAGATAATGGAACTGACAGATTCAGAGTACAAGATTTTTAATAGGTTTCCTGACATATGATAGACTATGTTGCTCAGACCAGTCCCATTGCTGAAAACAGCCACAAATGCTGGCTAAAAGAAAAAAAAATCTAAAAAACGTTGAAAGTGCTAAAATCAGGACACATTCCTGGCCGGGCATGGTGGCTCACACCTGTCATCCCAGCACTTTGGGAGGTGGAGGAAGAGGATTGCCTGAGACCAGGAGTTCAACACCAGCCTGGGCAACATGGCAAGACCTTGTCTCTACAATAAATCAAAAAAAGTTAGCTGGGTGTGGTGGTGCACACCTGTAGTTCCAGCTACTTGGAAGGCTGAGGCAGAAGGATTGCCTGAACCCAGCAGGTCAAGGCTGCGGTGACAGAGTGAGACTCTGACTCATAAATAATAAAATAAAAGCAGGACACATCCCAAAGCAAGTGAGAACTCAGAGAGGCAAACAGAACCCTGAAACTGCTTTTGCCTTGAGATCATTTTCCTTTCCAGAAAAAATTGAACTTTGAGTTTGTTTTGTTTTGAGTTGGAGTCCTACTCTGTCACCCAGGCTGGAACGCTTTGACAGGATCATAGCTCACTGCAGCCTCCACCTCCTGGGCTCAGGTGATCCTTCTGCCTCAGCGTGTCTAGCAACCTCACCGGGCTAATTTTTTAAATTTTGTAGAGATGAGGTCTTGCTATGTTTTCCTGGCTGGTCTTGAACTCTTAAGCTCAAATGATTCACCCACCTCTGCCTCCCTGAGTGCTGGGATTACAGGTGTGAACTGCCATGCCTGGCCGAACTTTGGGTGTTGATAGCCTCCTAGGGTAAAGGGAGCAGAAGTCAAAGCCTAGAGGGCACCCAAGTTGGGAAGACTAGTAGAAGAGTCTCCTTACCTTAAGCTGGACCCTCAAAGGGCTACAACCCAGGATTAGGGCAGAACAGAAGTAAGCTCATTCCTCTCTCCACCCAGGAACTACAAGAAAAATGTCTTTGTCTAAACAGAACGAGGTGAGGGGGAAGCTAAAAAGTGTAACACAACTTCACTTCTACATGGATTTGCAGCTCAAAAGTACATTATTTTAAGCCCTTCATGTAGCTCAGATAATTCCTGGAATAATGGTGCCCATAGCACCTTGGAGAAGTCAACACAGGGCCTCCCTGGAGGCCTGCTCCTTCAACTAAGGCTCCTTCAACAGGACAGAGACTCATACCAATAAGGAAATCCTGCAAATAAATTCTCAAGGATAATGAGTGTATTGGTTTCCCATTGCTGCTCTAGCAACTTACCACAAATGTGATACCTTAAGACAACACAAATCTATTATTTTGCAGTGCTAGAGGGCAGGAGTCCAAACTGGATTTCACTGGACTAAAATTAAGGAGTCAGCTGGGTGCAGCGGCTCAGATCTATAATCCCAGCACTTTGGGAGTCCAAGTCAGGAGGCTTGCTTGAGCCCAGGAGTTTGAGACAGGCCCAGGCAGCATAGCAAGACCTCGTCTCTACAAAGACTAAAACAATTAGCCGGGTGTGGTGGTGCATCCCTGTTGTCCCAGACTCTCAGGAGGCTGAGGTGGAAGGATCACCTGAGCTGAGGAGGTGGAGGCTGTGGTGAGCTGTGATTGTGCCACTGTACTCCAGTCTGGGAGACAGAGTGACACTGCTGGGGGTGGGGGTGGGGGGGGAAGGTTTCATCAAGGCTGCATTTTTTTCTAGCTGGAGATTCTTGGGGGAATCCACAGCCTTGCACTTTTCCAGCTTCTAGCAGCAGCCTGCATCCCTTGGCTGGTGGCCTCTTCCCCATCTTCAAAGCCTGCAAGGTCTGGCCCTTCTTACATCAAATCACTCTGTCATGACTCCCCTAGTCACACTCTCTTCTCTCCCTTTTTCTGCCTCCCTCTTTCATTTATAAGGACTCGTGTGATTACATCGAGTCCACCCAGGTAATCCAGGGCAATCTCTCTAACTCAAGACCCTTAATTTAATTACATCTGAAAATTCTCTTTTGTTATTCATGCAGATTAGGATGTGGACAACTTGGGAGGGGGCATTATTCTACTTACCAAAATGAGTGTCACATAGTAAAAAATAATTCAGCTCACAAGGAAACCATATACCCTAAGTGAGAATCAGTGGGGAAAACAGATGAGACATACATACATACACATATACATTATGAATAAGTTGGGCTTCTCACAGGAATGTAGGGTTGCTTTACCATTAGAAAAATTAATTGGCCGGGCATGGAGATTCACTCCTATAATCCCAGCACTTTGGAAGGCTGAGGCGAGAGGATTGCCTGAGTCCAGGGGTTTGAGACCAGCCTGGGCAACTTGGTGAGACCTTGTCTCTATAATAAATCAAAAAATTAGCCGGGCATGGTGGTGTGTGCCTGTGTTTCCAGCTACTTAGAAGGCTGAGGCGGAAGGATTACCTGAGCCTGGCGGGTCAAGGCTGTGGTAGCTGTGAGCAGCGTACCACCGTACTCCAGCCTCAGTGACAGAGTGAGACTCCAACTCCAAAAACCCCCCCAAAAACAAAAATAAAATAAAAGAACAAAATTGTATGCCTATTTCAACAGTTGCAAAACAAATGCATCTTATGTGATTCAGTATCATTTATTAAATCAAAGTATTAGTTTTCAGTGACTGCAGCGACAGATTACTACACACTTGGCAGCTTAAAACAACAGAAATTTATTTTCTCACAGTTCTGAAGGCTGGAAGTCCAAAATTAAGGTTTGGCAGGGTCAGGCTTCCTTCAGAACACCTAAAGGAGAATCTGTTCCTTTCCTTATCCAGTTTCTGCCAACATTCCTTGACTTGTGGTTGCATCACTCCAGTCCCTGCCTCTGTCTTCACGTGACCTCCTCCTCTGTATCTTCTGTGTAAAATACCCCTCTGCCTCTTTCTTATAAGAATATGTGTGATTGTATTTTGGGCCCACCCACATAATCCAGGATAAACTATTCCTTTCAAGATCCTTAACTTCATCACATTTTTTACCACATAGTTTGGATCTTTGACCCTCCAAACCTCATGTTGGTATTTGATCCCTGGTGTTGGAGGTAGGGCCTGGTGACAGGTGTTTGGTCATGGGTGTGGATCCCTCATAAACAGATTAATGGCCTCCCTGATGTGTGTGTGTGTGTGGGGGGGGGGAGTTGGTGAATGAGTCTTAGCTCTAATTAGTTCCCACAAGAGTTGGTTGTTTAAAGATTGGCACTGCCCCCACCTTGCTTCCTCTTTCACCATGTGATCTCTACACACTGGGTTTCCCCTTTTCCTTCTGCCATGATTGGAAGCCTCCTGAGTCCTTCACAGAAGCACATGCTGGCACCATGATTTGTTGTACAACCAGCAGAACTGTGAGCCAAATAAAGCTTTTTTCTTTATAAATCACCCAGTCTCAGGTATTTTATAGCAACACAAAAGGACTAAGATGAGTAATTTTGCTGTTTTGCTATATAAAGTAATATTCACAGATTCCAGGGATTAGAAAGTAAACATAACGTGGGAGGGAATATTTTTTCAGTTTACTTCAAAAATAATCCACAAACTAATTAATAAAAACAACTTCTTTACTCTGCATCTTAATCAAGACCTAAAAAAGGCTATAGCAAACATCATATTTGATAGATGCTTAAAACATTCCTTTTAAAATCAGGAATAAGAAAGAATGTCCATTATTACTACTTCTACTCTATATTATCATGGAAACCCAAGCCAATGCAGCAAAAGAAAAAATAAAAATTCCAAGACTGAAAAGAAAGAAACAAAGCATTATTTTTGACATAAATATCTATGTAGAAAGCTTATGAAATGTCTATAGATAAATTATAGAATTGAGTTCAAGAGAATCACATGTCCATATACCCACATATGGAAATTATATTTTAAAATGTAATTAATTTAAAAAATTACCAAGTAAAATAGCTAACAAAAGAGTAGAGCGTGTTATACTTCCTGCCATGATAGAATACCTGCTACCCTACTTGTTTGTTTGTTTGAGTTGGGGTCTTACTCTGTTGCCCAGACTGGAGTGCAGAGGCAAGATCACTCTTAGCCTCACACTCATAGGTTCAGGTGATCCTTCTGCCTCAGTCTCTTGAGGAGCTGGGACTATAGGCACCTGTCACCATGCT
The DNA here is from genome assembly GCA_963574415.1 of Tarsius wallacei. Classification (NCBI taxonomy): domain Eukaryota; kingdom Metazoa; phylum Chordata; class Mammalia; order Primates; family Tarsiidae; genus Tarsius; species Tarsius wallacei. The sequence continues at coordinate 5,843 of CAUYQG010131878.1, forward strand.
CAGCTAATTTTTTGATTTTGTTTTATAGAGATGAAGTCTTGCTATGTTGCTTAGCCTGGTCTCAAACTTTTGGGCTTGGGCAGTCCTCCCACCTTGGCCTCCCAAAGTGCTGGGATTATAGGCATGAGAAACTACACCTAGCCCCTCTGTCTTAATCTATTTTCTATCACTACAACAGAATATGATAGACTGGGTAATTTATTTTTTAAAAAATACACTAATTTGGCTCATGGTTCTGGAGGCTGGGAAGTCCAAGGACATGATACTGGCATCTGATCAGGACTTCCTTGTTGCATCATATCATGGCAGAGGGCATCATATGGTGAGATGGCAAGAGCATATGTATTTGGTCTGGTCTCATTTCCTCTCCTTGTAAAATCACCAGTTCCATCATGGGGCTGCACTCTGATGACCTTATCAAATCCTAATTATCTTCCAAAGGGCCCTTCTACAATCGACTTATGAATTTGGGAATTAAGTTTCAAACACATGAAATTTGGGAGATACAGCCAAACCACAGTACCCCCTTATATAAACAACTAGAAAATGTATACCATGTATGGAACAAATGAGCATTGAACAATAGGACATTGGACAATAGAGCAGGAAAACAAAGATTTTTTTCACAACAATACTTCTGCTTTCTAGTGACTCTTTCTGGATTACAACATGGGGAAGGGTAGATAGAGTACAGGAGTTTTGCTAAGTGGAAGAGACAGATCCGATTTTGGAAAGGTCAAGGTGACTGGAACTTGCAGGGTAGGGTATTAGGTGATTTCCAGAGAAAGGGTTCTGGAAATCTACACAGAGGCTACCTTGAATTTTTGGCTGAATACAAAGCAGCACATGCATAGTGTGAAACACTGCAAGATCAGGCAATAAAAACTAGCTGCGAGCTGAAAGCTGGACAATTCCCAGAGTTAGATGTCTGAGTGTTCTGATTAGCCACAAAGGAGAAACCTTGTTGAACACTTGGGGGCACATCTGGCCTAGGGCAACTAGTCCCACCCTAACAAAGCAAGTAACTCAACTACCTGCCAAAATAAAACTCAGCGTTCTTTTTAAAAGACTAAAAAATCCGGACACTTATCCAAGTAACATTCAAAATGATCAGCAGTCAATAAATACTCACCAAACATAAAACATTAGGAATATGGAACTGTTTCTGGAGATCCCTAAAACCACTGGAGTGCAATTGTTAGCTGGGAGAACTGACAGAATTCAGAAAAGCTGCTATACTTACACTTACGGTTTGTTATAGGGAAAACATACATTTTGCAATCAGCAGAGGCAAAAGGCGCACAGAAAACAGTCCAGGAAAGTTCAGGCATGAGCTTCTAGCTGTCCTTTCCCATTGGGGCCTTGTGGACTGCACTTAATTCTGCCAGCAATGATGTGTCACTCCAAGCACTAAGGATTGCCAACCAGGCAAGCTTATTGAGCCTTCATGTCCAGGGTTTTGTTTGTTTGTATTTTGAGTAGGAATCTCACTCCCAGGCTAGAGTAGTGGCATGATCATGGCTACTGCAGCCATGACCTTCTGGGCTCAGGCAATCCTTCTAACTCAGCCTTCCAAGTAACTGGAACTACAGGCACATGCCACCAGGCCTGGCTAATTTTTTAAATTAATTGTAGGGACAAGGTCTCACCAAGTTGCCCAAGCTGGTCTCGAATTCCTAGGCTCAGGCAATTCTCTTGCTTCTGCCTTCCAAAGTGCTAGGATTACAGGTGTAAGCCACATGCCTGGCCTTGTTTTTTTTGAGGAAGAGAGGGTTAGTCATGCAGGCTTAGTGTGTCCAATGGCTGGGCTTAGTTATTGAGGCTCCAGCCCCTCCGGAGGTCACACTTATAAAGCTTTGGCCTAAGGTACCCACCGTAAGTCACATTGTTAACTATCTGGGTTGGCCCAAGGCCCCAGGTAAACAATCTTCTCTTATCAGGCAGGATATATTTAGGGCTTAGAGATCATCCTCCAGGACCCTATCAAGGGCCAGACCTTTCTTAGGAAGGTTTGGACATCTAAGACTTACTGAGTCAGCTTTTCACTGCACAGTGAAGGACACAAAGCAGGAGAAATATAAATCAATACAAGCAAGCCCAGAAATGACAGACATAATTATAGCAGTTATTCTAAATATATACCTGGATTTAAAGAAAAAGATGAAAATAATGGAGAAGAATGGAAACTATAAAAAGAACAAAATGAAACATCAAAAGCTAAAAAATAAAATGTCCAAAGTAACAGATACTTTGAAAAATTAAGTAAATGGAGGGATGGTGGTTGGTGGTAGCCAGGTTTCTCACTGTTGGAGTGGGAGTTTACAACATAAGGGGAGGCTAGAATGATCCGGGTAATGAAGTGTGTGTGTGTGTGTGTGTGTGTGTGTGTGTGTGTGTGTGTGTCTTTACAAGGGTCTATTCCCTTAAGATGGTCTAGAAGCAAATATACCCCAGTATACCCAACAAGCACACCTAATGTCCAGATCTTGGTTCTTTTTTTTTTTTGAGCTGAAGTGTCACTCTGTAGCCCAGACTGGAGTGCAGTGGCTGCTCCCAGTCACCGCAGCCTTGACCTGCTGGACTCCGGCGATCCTTCCACTCAGGCTTCCAAGTAGCTGGAACTACAGGCGCGCACTACCACACCCGGTTAGTTTTTTGATTTATTGTAGAGATGACGTCTTGCCAAGTTGCCCAGGCGAGTCTCGAACCCGCGGTCTCAGACAATCTACTCACCTCGGCCTCCCAAAGCATGGGATTACAGGCTGAGCTACCGAGCCTGGCTCTTTTTTGTTGAAAGCAGGATTTATTGAGAGGCCAGAAAAGCCCCCACAGTGGGGGGGGGGGACCCGATGGGGTTGCTCTCCAGAACTTGGTTTCTAATACTATTGTCCAATAAAAGGAACCAGGCTCCTTGGAGAAATGACTGATTCTAGGATTGGGGCACAGAACATATAAGTTGATCCTAGTATATCTCGTAGTGTCAGAAAGTAAGAAAGTGCTAAACACACACATGCACACACACACACACACACACACACACACACACACAATAGGAGTGTGTCAAAGTGACACAGAAGCCAACTGAAAGCACTCCCAGTAGCCTAAGTAGAAACAATTTGAGCAACAAAATAAAGTATTATCGGCCAGGTATGGTGGTTCATGCCTATAATCTTAGCACTTTGGATGGATCACCTGAGCCCATGGGTTCAAGACCAGCCTGGACAACTTGGTGAGACAGAGTTTCTACAATAAATTTTAAAAATTAGCCAGGCTTGGTGGTGTGCACCTGTGGTTCCAGCTACTTGGAAGGCTGAGATGGAAAGACTGCCTGAGCCCAGCAGGTCAAGGCTGTGGTGGCCGTGAGGGTACCACTACACTCCAGCCTGGGCAACAGAGTGAGACTCCTACTCAAAAAAAAAACCCCCATAAAAGTAATATTGAATTATAATCCAAATGATAACCATTTTCAAGGAATGAAGACTCAATATTGTTAAGATGTCAACTCTTTCTAAAATGACTTGAAGTTTCAATGCAACTTTTTTATAAAGCAGGTTTTTGGGATTTTTTTGGTAATTGACTGGCTGATTCCAAAGTTTGTATGAAAATGAAAAGGATTTAGAAAACCTAGACCAATTTTAAACAAATTGGGAGGACTTACACTACCTGACCTAGAAAAATATTGTAAGGTTGACGCTTCAGACAACATGGTATGAATAAACCTACATTCCAATGGAGGATACCAGATGACTCACACATAGATATAGGTAGATAGATAGGGCCAGAAATATGAGGGGAACCCCAAAAAACCTGGAATTATCTTTTGATGGGTGAGCCCCCTGTAGTATAGGCACCCCCTGCAAGGTAAGTGTTCCAGGAACCCATTAGCATTAGTGTACCAGCTAGCACTGTTGTGAGAGGCAGTATTTGACGTCAGCACATTTTTTTTTTTAGATTCTTTCAAGCATTTGCTCATTTCATGATGGGTGGTTTACAAGCACACCTGCCCACACCTCACTGAGTGTTCAGCAGTTTTTGACCCAAAACCGCATGACCCTCGTGTCCCACCCTCCCTATTCATCCATTCTCAACCCGGCAACTTTTTTTTTTGTTGTTTCCCCAGATGAAAAATGTCCCCAAAGGGAAACACTTTACCGATGTGAAAGAGGTGAAACAAAAAATGGCAGAAGCACTGAAAGGTATAAAAACTGATGAGTTCAAAAACTGTTACAAGCAGTGGGAAACAGTGTCTTGATAGGTATATCGCATCAAACGGAAAGTACTTTGAGGGGGGCCGACCTTTAAACATGTAAGAATAAATACACAATTTTTAATAGATAAAGTCTGGGTTTTTTGGGAATATGTATATATATTCTACACACATATATGTAACCATGCATGTACAGTTTAATTCACTTTCCACAAAGAGGCTAAAGTAATTCAATGGGGAAAGGATAGTCATTTTAATAAATGGAAATAGAAAAAAGGACTATCCATATAGGGGAAAATGTGCCTCAACCCTTACAATGCACCACAGACAAAAATTATCAGGAACAGGAGCAGTTCAGGGAAGTAGGATGGGGCCCAGGGGAAGAAGAGGCCCACTCCATGGAAACCACGACCACGGCTATTTCTGACTACAGGGGTCCCCTTTATCCACAGTTTCAGTTACCTGCCGTCAACGGTGGTCTGAAAATATTAAATAGAAAATTCAGAAATAATTTACAAGTTTTAAACTGCACACTGTTCTGAGTAATGTGATGAAATCTCACATCCTCCCTTTCTGTCCCCTCCATCCCCACCCCCATCCCCAGTGTGAATCATTCCTTTGTCTAACTGTCCACATTGTCTATACTCCCTGCCCATCTGTCACTTAGTAGTCACCTTGGTTAGCAGGTTGACTGTCAAAGTATCACAGTGTTTGTGTTCAAGTCAACCTTACTTGACTGCATAATGGCCCCAAAGCTCAAGAGTAGTGATGCTGGCATATTCCTTTAATTGTTCTATTTTGTTATTAGTTATTGGTGTTAATTTCTTACTGTGCCTAATTTATACATTAAACTTTATCATAGATATGTAGGTACAGTAAAAAGCTTATGTGTAGGTACTATTCAAGGTTTCAGGCAGGCATTGGGGGTCTTAGAATGTATCCTCTGCAAATAAGGGGGGGCACTGTACTTCTCTGCTTTTCATTTCTTTTCATTCCCCCATCATAATTTCAGTTTCTTTTTTTCTTTTTTTTTTTTTTTGAGTCAAGGTCTCACTCTGTAGCCCAGGCTGGAATGCAGTGCACCATCACAGCTCACTACAGCCTCAACTTCCTGGGCTCAGGCCATCCTTTCGCCTCAGCCTCCTGATTAACTGGCACTACAGGTGCATGCCACCATGCCTGGTATCAGTTTCTTGAATGTGATATGATTTGGTTTGATTCTAGACATTGCTACGATGTTCCTTTTTTTTTAATTCGCAAGACTCCAATTCTTTATTAATTATAGCTTGCTCACAAGGACATACAAAAAACTAGCACTAATGAAGAGTAAATATGCAGGCAGTGACATTCAGGAGTTGGGGGTTGGGTACTGTTGGGTACTGATAGTAGGTGCCTGGTGATTTTCTTGGTTGGTATAAATGCCCTGCCTAGCTCTCTTAACTATGTCAGCCCTCACAGATTTTTAAATAATGAGATTAAAAAAAAAAAAGTCCTGGCTGTGAGTGGTGGCTCAAGCCTATAATCCCTGCACTTTGGGAGGCTGAAGCGAGAGGATTGCCTAAGCTCAGGGGTTCGAGACCAGCCTAGGCAACTTGGTGAAACTTCGTTTCTACAATAAATCAAAAAATAAACTGGGTGTGGTAGCGTGTGCCTGTAGTTCTGGCTGCTTGGAAGGCTGAGGCAGAAGGATCGCAGGAGCCCAGCAGGTCGAGGCTGCAGTGGCTGTGAGCGTGCCAGTGCACTCCAGCCTGGGTGACAGAGCAAGACTCCAACTAAAAAAAAAAAAGCCTAATGTGTGTTTTAATACAAAAACCAGCTCACAGTTTCCAAGTAGAAAAATATTCAGTAGCATCATGTACTTGTACTACAGGTAAGAGCCTAAAATGAACATCATCAATCTTGGCATCTGCAAATAAGCCACCTGACACAATAATTAACTCATCTCATCAAAAAACCTTAAACTAGAGAATCAAACCCGCTTTCTAATGAGTGATTTTTAGGACTGCTTGAACCATTTGAATTTGGATTTGTGTTCAGTACTTTAAAAGTTACACCTTTTTACTTCTACCCAGATTGTTCTCAGATCTGTTTTCTTGTCCCTTTCTAAAGCCAAAGCACGTTTGTAGCACATAATCCAGTAGAAGCAGAAGTAGCTGTTATGGTTGCTGGTTTTTCTGAGCCTGGTTTTGCAGTGTCTGAGGCAGTAAACAGATTATTCATGAACAAATGTGGAGGTCCTATGGAGCCACAATACCTGTGTCTAAGTGTGGTCATAGTCAAGCTCAGAGAGTACAAAGCCATTGAGGTCACTAGGCAATGGTGGGTTTCTAGGACCATAGGTGCTCAGCTGACCTCATTTTTCTGTTGGAATGAAAAGAGCAGAAAATGGAGTTGGGCCTGGGAGCTTCAAAAAGAACAGACCTAGCAAATTCATTTGAGTGGAAAGACACACATCAACTGCCTGTTACAGGACATCTAACACTATAAAATAATTTGCATGGCCGGGTTCAGTGACTCAGCCTGTATTCCCTGCACTTTGGGAGGTCGATGCGAGTGGATTGCCTGAGCCCACAGGTTCAAGATCAGCCTGGGCAACTTGGCGAGACCTCTTCTCTACAATCACAACAACAACAACAAAAATTAGCCGGATGCGGTAGCACGTGCCTGTAGTTCTAGCTACTGGGAAGGCTGAGGCAGAAGGATTGCCTGAGCCCAGCAGGTCGATGCTGGGGTGGCTGTGAGCATGCCACTGCACTCCAGCCTGGACAATGGAGTGAGACTCCAACTCAAAAATAACAACAACAAATAATAATTTGCATAATGCAATACAGTGAGTCCCCTACACATGAACCTTCAGGTTGCAAACTTTCAAAGATGTGAATGTACTTACTTTCAGTTGTCCAATCACGTAAGTTAGTTCACCTGTCTGGTGTACACAGTCATGTGTGTGCATCCTCTTCAAGTGGTTGTGCTTTTGTAGACTTTATTGTATAATACTGTATAGAGTACAGTAGCAGTATAGTATCTTTATTTCAAACCCTGGATGTCTGGAAGCAAGTGTAAAAACAGCAGTGATGTAGCTGGTACTATATAGCTGATTGTGTCAGTTGGGTACCTAGGCTAGTTTTGTTGGACTTAGGGCCAAATTGGACTTAAGAATGCTCTCTAGAAACATAACTCATTCGAATGTAGGGGACTTACTGTACTTATGAGGCAAATTTTTCAGGTCAGCCTGGGCTTCGAGAGTGTCAGCTCAATGGGTCAGCCAGCCAAGCCCCAGAAAGGGTCGCCTCGAGGGGCTGGTAAGCCTAGCCCTGGAAGTGTTGGCTCATAATGAGCTGATAAGCCAAGCCCTGAGAGTGTTGCTGGCTTGGTGGGCTGGCAAGCCCAGTCCCTGGAGTGTTGGCTCTGATGGGCTGGCAAGCCAGGTCCTGAGAGTGTTGCTGGCTTGGTGGGCTGGCAAGCCTAGTCCCCGGGGTGTCCCAGCTTCAGAGTCTTGCCTTTTTCCAACAGCTCTCCTGGTTCAGCCACCTCGTTGGCTGGCAAGCCAGCCTCTGGGGTGCATGGCTCTTTGGCTGAAACGATCTTCTGCAGCTCTTCAGGTCACATCTTTTCAGGGTCAAGGTTCTTATCTCATGACCAGGAAGAATGAGGGCCACAGACTGCCCGAAAGTGAGAAAGCAGGATTTATTGAGAGGACAGAAAAGCTCCCACAGTGGATGGGGACCCAAAGGGGTTGCTCGTCTGGGAGCTGAAACCTGGTGTTCTATTTAGCCCTGAGTCCAAGTCGATTGGTTAGCACTAGCTGTGAGCTGATTGCTCTGCACTTAGCTGTGCGGATTGGTCAGTATTAACGACCATTTGGCAGGAGGTAGGGGCCTATTGGTGAGCTGATTGGTTGCTTTTCCATCCCAGCAGTGAGTACTTAAGCTCTAGCTTGAGAGGCTTGCAGAGAGCTTGTTTACCAACGCTGAGCCTGAGAGCCTGAGAGGCCTGCAGGGAATTCGCCTCATTGTTACCATAGGACCCGCCAGCCTGTCTGCCTAGCCTTTCTCTAGCTATCTCCTGTCTCACTTACACTAGCAAGAATGTAAGTATTTACAAAATAAGGTCCAAGGTATTATTTATTTTTTAAAAATTTTCTTGAGAAACTTGGTCTTGCTATGTTGCCCAGGCTGGGCTTGAACTCATGAACGCAAACAGTCCTCCCACCTTGGCCTCCCAAAGTGCTGGGATTATTGGCATAAACCACTGCACCTGGCCTCAAAAGGGTATTTTTAAAACATCAAGCAAAACATTCTAAAAAGAGACCACATTGATTTTTCAAAAAATTGTTGACACCACTTATTTGTTTTCTTATAAGTCCTTTTAAAACCATGTCATGCATTTTCTATGCTAACATACAGGATCCATCATAAGATAGGCAGGGGATTTACTAATGGTACAGTGGCCTACGCCCTCCATGGCATCAGCCAGGCCTTCCGCCCGGAGTTTCTGGTTCCTGGGCACCTCTGCGGCATGCCTCCTTCTCCTGCAGACATTCAGGAAGAGCAGCTAGATTTGCCTCACAGTTTTAAGAAATTTATTTCATTCTCAGGACAGGCCTGTCCTCCACCATCTTGCTGACGCTGTTGTTCTTTTCTACAGCCTCCTGAAGGTCTTCTTGCTCTTGTTCCCTCTACCCTGCTGATGGTCTCAGCAGCTGGGTCTTCTGAGATTTTCTTCTTTCGTCTACAGTCTCTGGTTTCTTCTGATTCTCTTTAGGGACAGGTCTTTCTCCTCTAGAGAAGCTATAGTTCAAGGGACTTCTGAGAATGGAGATGGTGGCTTTGAGATCAGCTCCAAAGCCTGGCCACGGGCACATTTGTTGATTGCTTTGCTTCCAAATCATCTTAAGTATAGACACCAAGCCTGCAGCACTCTGGGTAAAGCAAGAGCAGACCACTGGTAGCATGGACAGTACCTTCCGTTTTTCCTTGGAGACTGGGACCTCATCCCACTCTTGATTCCAGTTGAAGCCTCTGCTGAGTTTAATGAGAGTTCCACTGCCTCACGCAGAGTTGTGTCCTCATTTTATTCGTCCGTTGCTGTTTCAGCCATCGTAGGAATGTGAGGATGCTGAGCAATGGTGAAGGCCTCAGTCTGGCTTTAGCAACGGTTGCTATTTCCACGTTCTGCTGGAAGGCTTTTTACACAACTGCATCCCATCTTTATTTGAGTACCTCCTTTTCATTTTTCCTTTTGTTTTCCTTTTGATTAACTGGTAAATACATACAATAAAATATTCAATGTATATGAAAGGAATAAAAATAAAAAACGAACATAGGTATGATTCACCCTGAAGAGATCCCCTCCATTCCAGGCTCAATACAGTATTCACTAAGTTCACGGTTGTATTCACTGTGATTTATCACACTGAAAGGATACAAAGCGACTCAGCAAAAGGGAAAGGCACGTGGGCAAAGTTCAGGGGGATCCAAAACCTCCAAAGTCCTCCCCCAGTGGAGTCCCTCCCCCTAGTAGAGTCTTAATTCCTCTAGTACAGAGTTGTGAAACATGTGTAAAATGTTGCCGGTCAGGGAAGTTCATTAGGGACTATTGGGAGTCACACTGCACCTTCTGCCTGGGACATAAAAACCTAAGACTCTCAGAACAAAAGCAGGTGTTCAGCATAAACCTCAGGCTTGTACAAACAGTTTAGGCCCAATGAGTCACTCTTCTTAGGCAATGGTGGGAACCCTCCCCAAATCCAAGTTCCCAGACACCAGCCAAGGTTCAACCTTGAGAGCAGGCCTTTCCAAGGATAGCAGTTCAAGGCCGGCATGGTGGCTCATGCCTGTGATCCCAACACTCTGGGAGGCCGAGGTGGGAGGATCACTTAGTCCAGAGGTTCGAGACCAGCCTACCAACATAATGAGACCTTGTCTCTATAAAAAAATCAGAAAATTAGCCAGGCATGGTGGTGCACCTCTGTAGTTCCAGTTATTCAGGAGGCCGAGGTGGAAGGATTGCCTGATCCTGAAAGGTTGAGGCTGTGGTGAGCTGTGATTGTGCCACTGCACTTCAGCCTGAGGGACAGAGTTAGATTCTGACTCAAAAAAAAGAGAAAAAAGGTTAGCAGTCTCAGGGCTTCTGTTAATCTATTCTGCTACCCTTCCTGTCTCTCCCAAATTCTATTACCCTTCATTGCAAACACTCCCTTACATCTCCAAGCAACCACTATATTAAGTTACTCCCTTTTCCTCCTACAGGTTTATTACATTACCCACACATATATAGACATATATGCTGTATATATGTCTATAAAACTTATTTTTGCTGTTTTTTTTTTGTTTGACTTGGGGAGGGTCTCACTCTGTCACCCAGGCTGGTCTCGAACTCCTAGACTCAAGCAATCCTCCTGCCTTGACCTCCCAAAGTGCTGGGATTACAGGATTACAGGCACGAGTTACCACACCTGGTCTCCCTTGGAGAGATATATACCCTTGTCATAGAAGATGAGAGTTTGCTAGCTACAGCACCCATTTTATTTGTGATTTCTGACAAAAGACTCTAAACAATCTCAACTGTAGATGCTATAATTTCTGACTTTCAATATAAGTGAAAATGTGGGGTAAAAAGAAAGTTCCTGAATTTTAACTTAGGATTCAAGTAATAGTCTGCATAGTCCCTAGCACTGAAAAGCTGTTGATGGCTTATACATGTTCCTCTCCCTACATAATTAAAAAAAAAATTAAAAACCTCTAAACTGAAAGATAGATTCTATTTATTTATTATTAAGTTGGTGTCTCACTCTGTTGTGCAGGCTGGAGCACAGTGGCACGCTCATGGCCATCGCAGCCTTGACCTACTAGACTCAGGCGATCCTTCCACCTCAGCCTTCCAAGTAGCTGGAGCCACAGATGTGTACCATCACGCCCGTCTAAATTTTTTTTTGATTTATTGTAGAGACAAGGTCTCACCAAGTTGTCCAGGCTGGTCTCGAACTCTTGGGCTCAGGCCATCCTCTTGGCTATGCCTCTCGAAGTGCTGGGATTACAGGCGTGAGCCACCACACCCAGGTAAACTGCAAAATAGATATTAGACAATCCAATCCAGTTCTGATATTTCTCCTGGTTACTCCAACATTTTAACAACATATAGATTTCAAAGATGATCCTCATGGTGTTGTGACCCTGTCTTCAGAGCCCCTTAAACAACATGCTTCGTTGACCTATTGGGTTACCAAGCACTGGTCACATTTCTCCCTTACAACCCAGGAAGCTAGAGTGGTAAAACCCAAATGCCTACAGGGACAGGGAGGTAAAGTCAAATGACTGACCGAAGCAGTTAGGTATAAAATCATAAAGAGGGTTGAGGACCATGGCACGCTATGAGAAGACACTGCTTTAAACATGACCGGGGATATTCAGCTCAAGTCAATCGAGGCCAAGTATTAATGTAAGCCAAATATTGCCAGATCTTCTGATTCTGTAACAGAAGCCTCAAATGCAAATTTTACATGAAAACTTTCTATATTAATTCTGGCATCTACTTAGAAACTTTTTAATTGTTAATAAATTCTATTTATTTACAATAGATACTGTGTGGGCCAATAAAACACACCCAAGAACTAAATCTAGGTGTTGGACCCTAGTTTGACACTTCTGTTACATATATGGCTTTTATGCCTTTTGACATTTAGCATGATAATTCAGACGAAATTTCCCATCATTTGGTGAGATGGGGTTCTCAGAAAGCCATTTAAGGAAACTGGAGAAACTTACTAGATTTTGCCAGTTGGAATGCGTGATAATATTTGGCTTCCAATAACTCAAAACACAAATAATAGTGGGCTTCCTCTTGTTAAGAGTTCAAAAGTTCTCCAGTGAAATATATGACATATTCAAGCTCCATGCCAGGGACTGAGCCTCCAATCAGGAAGTGATTAACCATACAGTAAGTCCCTGCATATGAACCTTCAAGTTGCAAACTTTCAAAGATGCCAATGTGCGTTTGCATGTCTATTCACATAAGTTAGTTCACATGTCTGGCATACATTATCATGTGTGTGTATGCTCTATAAGTGGTTGTGTTTTTGTATATGTTACTATACAGTACTGTATAGAGTACAGACCTACAGCACCTTTATTTCAAGCCCAGGATGTCTGGAAGCAAGTGTAAAGGCAGCAATGACATAGCTGGTACAATACTATACAGCCAATTGTGTTAGTTGGGTACCTAGGCTAACTTTGTTGGACTTAACAAAGTGGATTACGTATGTGCTCTTAGAACGGAAATTGTTCATATGTAGGGTACTTACTATACTACTAAAATCTTTTCCAGTATTTGTTATTAAGCATACTGATTGATTCCTCTCAGTTCTAACAAGTGTATTAACATTAAACAGATTTCCTTAACTATTCTATTTTACAATCTGGCTACCCATCCATATGGCCTCAGTCTTTTTCTTTTTTTCCCCCCTCAGAGTCTTGTAAGTATATTTTGGATAGAACAAAATTGTTTTTCATCTCACTCACAGAGTAGTTTTCTAACAATTACATAGAACATTTTAATTGCAAATGCGGTGACTCCAAATAGCCAGGCAAATTTGCATAAATACAGAAGTGAAAGCTGCAAGGATAGTCCTAAATTCAGTTAGGCTGCAAGAAGGAATTTTAGATAAGAAAAAGATTAAACAGAGATCACTCACAGAATTGGTGTTCAAGTTCTTCAGGCCATTGGTGCTTACAGCTGTGCATTCTTTTTATTTAGTACAGAGCATTCCAGAAGATTTGGGTGTTCAGTATGTACTTGCTAAGTCAGTGAATGAATGAATGAATGAATAAACTTGGCCTCCTGGCTTTCACCAGGCATTTTTTCTAAATATCTCTGCTTGACTAATGTTGCTTAAATACTGATTTCATGTCATCCCTCAGCTCAAATACCTTAGCATTGTGTACAAAATAAAGATGTTCTTGGGCCAGGTATAGTGGCTCATGTCTGTAATCCCAGCACTTAGGAAGTCCGAGTTAGGAGGATTACTTGAGCTCAGGGGTTCGAGACCAGCCTGGGTAATACAACGAGAACTTGCCTTTACAAAATATCAAAATAATTAGCCAGGCATGGTGCCGCACGCCTGTAGTTCCAGCTACTCAGGAGGCTGAGGCAGAAGGATTGCCTGAGCTTGGGAGATCAAGGCTGTGTTGAACTGTGATTGTGCCACTGCACTCCATCCTGGGGAACAGAGTGAGACCACAACTCAAAAAGAACAAGTAAATAAATTGTTATTGGTCTGAATAAATCTTGATTAAATTTTATTTCACTGTTAACTCCTGTTACTTCTAAAATGCATCCTCCAGCTCCAGTCAGAGGCATCAATGAGCTCTTATCTCTTTTTTGCTTGTTTGTTTTTGAGGCGGAGTCTTACTCTGTTGCCCTGGAGTGCAGTGGCACGCTTACCACCACTGCGGCCTCAACCTGCTGGGCTCAGGTGATCCTTCTGCCTCTGCCTTCCAAGTGCCACTACGCCCACCTAATTTTTTTGCTATATTGTAGAGATGAGGTCTTACCATGTTGCTCAGGCTGGTCTTGAACCTGTGGGCTTAGGCAATCCTCTCACCTCTGCCTTCCAAAGTGCTGGGATTACAGGTGTGAGTCAATGCACCTGGCAGCTCTTACCTCTTTTAAAAATGCACACACATAGCCTTCCTTTGCTGCCCAGCCCTAATTAAATTCTCTCTATTGGCTCAGCTGGTTGACCATTTCTTTAATGAGACATTGCTTGGCCACACCAGCTCGCTTTGATTTTACTTTTATCTTCATAATAACACCTGGTTCCTCTCCAGGTTTAATCAATAAACTCTCTAAAGGAGTCTGGGAAAATTATAAGGAATCTCCTCCAGGGCATACTTTTGACAGGAATGTATAGGAAACTGACTTATCGAACTCCTTTGCCACTTGCCGTTGGTAGCCTTATGTTATTGCTTGCTTGTTTCCTCTGTATTTTCCCTCAGTGAGATAACGTGCCCCTGTGCTCCTGACGGATGGAGATTAAATTTGTATCTAGTCTGTTTGCTACTCTCTCCCTGATGTTTTGCTGATAGTGGATGCTTTGCAAAATCCTGCTACAAATATGGGTCATCTGGTAAGAATTTTGCTTTGGCAAACCTAACAAAACACAACAAAACAATTTGTAGCCAGGCATAGTGGCTCACACTTGTGATCCCAGCACTTTGGGAGGCCAAGGCAGGAGGATCGCTTGAGACCAGGAGTTCAAGACCGGCCTGAGTAACATAACAGAGCTCCTGTTTCTCTTTATTTGAATGAACATTGTTATTTATTAAAAATTTTAAAAATGCTATTTGCAATGCTGGTCCCGATTAGAAGTATTTATGAAGAACAAACACTTTCTAGTTTAAAATGTTCCTGTTTTGAAAGTAATAGAAAATTAATTCTACAACTTCAATGTTATAAGTAAAAATAGTTATGTGGGATTGTTTAGGAGTAAACTCTAGTTAAGTGCTTACTCATCCAAAAGAGTCTATATTTAAGCACTGATGTTGGAACCAATTCAAGAAAAAATATCCTTCATGAATATTTAAATAAGGCAAGAATATGAAATGAAAGAATGAGGCCCGTGATACAGGAGCCAAACATCTTAAATTCTGTGATCAATTTTGGTTTCTTTTAAGTTTAGTGGATAAGATCTTGATTTAATGCTAAAGTGCCCTCTTCAATCTGAATTCTACCAGTAATTTGTTTTATCTTGAAAGATTTTACTCTTGAGTGTCTTTTTTTTGGTTCATCTTCAGAATGTAAGGATTCCTTATATAAGATAGTTAGAAAACAGAAGCTACCTCTGACTTCTTAAGATGGGGGGTGGGGGGGGAGGGGAATAAGTCCTATGTTCCTGCCTGAAATGGAATGAAGGGAGCTATCTGGATAACTACTTCAAAGCTTGATCTGATCAGACACACCCATGATTGTCTGGCAAAGGATCAGTGTGTTAGTGTCGGCTTCCATATATTTCCTAAGGGAGGGAGAAAACTTCATTTCTGGAGGAAGAAAACCTGGCCAGAGTAATTTGATAGAAGAAA
>CAUYQG010131880.1:0-58224 GCA_963574415.1 Tarsius wallacei
GGAATGAATAGACACTTCTCAGAAGAAGATATATGGGCAGCCAACAGACACATGAAAAAGTGCTTAGCCCCACTCATTGTCAGAGAAATGCAAATCAAAACCACATTGAGATACCACCTAACCGCAGTAAGAATGACCATCATTAATAAAACAAACAGCAGATGCTGGCGAGGATGTGGAGAAAAAGGAACGCTTCTACATTGCTGGTGAGAATGCAAACTGGTGCAACCTCTCTGGAAGACAGTATGGTGATTTCTAAAAGACCTAGAAATTGACCTTCCATATGACCCAGCAATTCCCCTATTGGGAATATAATGGGAGGAACTCAAAGCATTCTACAAAAAAGAATATTCTGCACACATATATTTGTTGTAGCTCTATTCACAATAGCAAAAACATGGAACCAACCATGTTGCCCATCGAAGCTGGACTGGATAAAGAAAATGTGGTACATACACACAATGGAATATTATGCAGCCATAAAGAAGGACAAACATATGAACTTCGCAGTAACTTGGATGGATTGAGAGTCGATCATACTCAGTAATCTATCACAGAAACAAAGAACAGAGTACCATATGTTGTCACTCATAAATGGACCTTGAACAATTTATCATAATAATATAAGAAAGGGATTGGTAGTAGTGGGAAACTGCCAGGGGACCAGGGGACGGGAGTGGGATTGGCAGTTGAGGGAAACTGCTAGGGGAAGAAGGGGCATACCTCATCAACAAGGGTACCTGCATAATCAATGTTTGTTACCCTGAATTGTACCCCACATCTTAAAAAAAAAATTAATTAAAAAAATAAACCTCACTAAAAAAAATAGAAAAAAAGAAAAACTGGGTTCAAGATGTATATCACTTGCTGTCCTATTTTTGCAAGATTTCCCTAAGTCTGTGTAAAATATTTTCAAAATAAAAAATAGAAAAATTTATGTGACTAATGGTAAAAAGAGAAATGTGTGTACATTATTAGTAAATATAAACTAAAAAGCTTTTCTTGGGGAAAAAACTAGCTCAATTATACTAAACCAAAGAACTACAAACTATACATGAAGACCCCAGAAACAGATTGAAGTAAATCTATCATAAAAAGTATGAATAGGAATTATCTGTTCATATGGACTGCTGTTTTCTCACATATTTAAAAAACAGAGGATCAATATTTTATTTCTATAATCAGAAAAAAAGGCTAATAATTATTTTTAAAGTAGAATAGTAGGAAGGAGAAGTTGTAAAATATTGAATAGGCATTTAACAACTATTCAAGGTATAAGGGCAAATATTAATGTTGAAAACTAAAGAAGTGTTATGAAAACTTACTAGTTTTATAGAACAACATAAACTATTTCTGTCAACAGCACCATCATTTTTGTGAGACCAGAAGAGACATCATATGGAAATGCATTTCATTGACCAGATCAAATGTGAAAATAAAATATTTTTATTCATTAAAAACACAATTTTAACAAAATATAGAAAAAGGACTTTCTAAGATTTCTACTTTTTCAGATAAGAAAGCTTACATATTCAGTAGCTACATATTGAATCTCACAGAGAGTTGATATGATCAGACAAGAACTTAACTATCTTGTATTGACAGGCTGTTTTATAAGATTTACCACACATCCCCTTTCCTTTTCTTTCTTTTTCCATGCTTGTACCGTTTTCTTTGCTCTTTTAAAAGTTCTCTTCAAAAACATTCAATAAGTGCCTATTAAGTGTTAGACCTACTGATACACCTGAGAACGCAAGAATGGTTGAAATAACTTTCCTGCCCTTGAGGACATAACAAGGTATCTAACTGACATTGGCTCATATTCCAGAAATGTATGTCTGATGTGATGGAGGATATGCTTTCTTCCACATTGTATCCTGGAGTGGATTTTTATAAACTAAGTTGTTATCTCCATAATTCAAGAAAGGTTGATGGTAGCACTCCCTTGTCTACAATGTTCATTTCAAGGATGAAATTTTTTTTTCAGGACACTAATTCCTGCAGGTGTTTCATCAAAAATGATGATTCATTTGTTCAAGTGTCTGATTTACTATATGGATTACCTTCAGATCCTGAGGATTTTTAAAAACTCCATGTCCTAAATAAGCATGTGAAGATTTCAGTTCCACAGTTTTTATGATTGAGTCTCAGAAAATTTACAGTAAGAATTTAATGTTAAAGTTTTGGTAACAAAGGAGAAAGAAGAGAAGAGAAGGAGGGGGAAGAGGAGGAGAAGAAGAAGGAAAAGAAGAGAGAAGGAAGGCAAGCTGGCTAGCTCAAAACTCATGAAAGTAAACTTTGGACACTGATTCAGAAGACATGGGAACATTTATAGGTACATTTAGAGTTTTAGATTTGTAAGGTCAGAATTAGAAGCTTTTTATTTCTTCCTAGAAACTGCTCATAATTGAATTAAATTGTTACCAGATGACAGAGTCACCAAGATAGAGTGTTAAGTTTTGACTTTCTTTGTAGGTGTGATTTAACTGAGATACTAATATTGTGTTTTCCCTTTTCATAACAACCAGAATATAAATCTTGATTAAAAATTAACATTAAAAATTAGAGATGCATGCAAAGAAATCTGAAAGAAAATAAAATATCTAGAAGTAATTTGACATGTTTCTCATACTACTTGACAAGTTATCTATTTTTTAAAAACTTCTTTTACCATTTATGAATTCAAAGAGAAAATCTTTCATCCTTTCTATCACTACTTAATCTGGCATTCTTAGTATATATCTATTGCTTTATCTGCTCAGTACCCATTATGTCTTTTGTGGCAGCAGCATTTCAACTTTCAACTGCAAACCATCCTTCCATTAGTTTATGCTATTTGGATGTAGCTGGTTTTACACATTTGGCTCTAAAAGTTCCCATGGAAGATAGATTATTATTGTTACCTGCCCCTGGTTTTGCTGTCCTTTGATTTCCATGGTTTAAGTTATTTACAAGAGGCTGCTGTACACTATCTAGCTAGAAATCCTATGTTGTTTATTTTTCGATTCAGGAGTTAGTAATACTCTATTACCCAAGTTGGAGAAAGTCTCCCTCTTTCAACCATTTTGTTCTTTTACAGCCAAAGATTTAATAAACAGAAATTTGCATACAATGGTTTCCTTGGTGTCAAAAAAGTTCATATTTTCTGTTTTCTAACAATGGTTTTGCTACAGTTTTAATCTCATGTTACAAAATACTTTCTTAAACAATATTCAAACTAAGTACAATGTTACAGAAATAGTTCATGTGGCTCTCTATTGTGGCAAGACAAGACTCAACATGACCTAAAGACATCTAATAATTTTGAATAGACTTCTTTTATAATTAATCCTGTCCAAAGGACTGGATAAAGAGGTAGTTGAAATACTTAATTACATATCAATAATTAATCCTTATAAACTTAACTGGAAGTCAGGCTTGGTAACGGTGAAGACACTTAAAAAGGAACAGCTAGTCTAGCATTTTTTGATAGTACTTTTTCTAGGCATATTAGGTACAGCTTTTTTTTTTTGAGTTCGAGTCTCATTCTTTCCCCTGGCTGCCCTGCAGTAGCACGCTCATGGCCACCACAGCCTCCACCTGCTGGGCTCAAGTGATCCTTCCACCTTAGCCTTCCAAATAGCTGGAATTACAGACATGAACCGCCACACCCAGCTGCCCAGGCTGGTCTTGAACCCCTGGGCTCAGGTAATCCTCTCTTGCCTCCACCTCCCAAAGTGCTGGAATTACAGGCATAAGCCTCTGCGTCTGGCCATGTACAACCTTTAAGTGGTAGTATTTAAACAATGATTTCCCTCAGTTTTTGACCACCAGGTTTACAATAACCACGAGAATTTAGAAGTTTCTACAGGGTAGCTCAGTATCAGATACAAATAAACAATATAGGAAAATAATCACATATTCTTCAGAATTCAGAATCAAAAGGTTTCATACTGTTTGAGTTCATTAATAGACTTTCTGCAATAGGCAAAGCTTGAGGGACAAAGAACAGATAGTTGTCACTGATTGGGAGGAAGGAAAGGGTTGATTATAAAAGGGCTGCATGAGGAAATTTTGGGAAGTAATGTACTTGCTCTGAGTCTTAATTTTTGAGTGGCTTAATTTTACATTAGTCTGAATTTGTTGAAGCCAATAGATATATACATCAAAAAGAATAAATTTTATCTATGTCAATTTAAAATAAATAAGTTAAAAATATCTGAAAACATCTGACCACATGACTATTTGTTTTTCTTTTTTTTCTTGCTTTTAATAGCTTCCTTGGCAAACAAGAGTATTTGATAAAACGAAGGATTTGAAATCAGAAGACTGGTGTTCAAACTTTGGTTCTCAAGTTACTTGTTGCATACCCTTAGGAAAACATTTTAACATCTCTGGTTTATAGTTTATAAAATGTATCAGAGGATACTTGCCATTCAACTCACCTGACTGCATTTGGGAATTTAGACAAACAGACTATATAAAATCCGATTAAAATGTTTTTGACTATAAACCTTATTTTTATTTATTTATTTTTTTGAGTTGGAGTCTTACTCGGTCGCCCAGGCTGGAGTGCAGTGGCATGCTCATGGCCACTGCAGCCTCGACCTGCTGGGCTCAGGTGATCCTTCTGCCTCAGCCTTCCAAGTAGCTGGAACTACAGGCGAGAGCCACCACACCTGGCTAATCTTTTTATTTATTGTAGAGACGGGTCTCGCCAAGTTGCCCAGGCTGGTCTCAAACCCCTGGTTAAAGGCAATCCTCTCGCCTCGGTCTCCCAAAATGCTGGGATTACAGGCTTGAGCCACCATGTCCACCATATAAAGCTTATTAAAAAGACATTTAAAGTTTTAAATCCTTAAAAAATTAAACAGTCTTAAATCCTTAACAAACTTTTTTCTGTTTGAACCCTCAATTAAATTTCTTGGGACATCCTCTATGCCATACCAATTTAATCTATCAGTAATGTCATATATATGGCAATTCTGTATCACTGACAAATTATTCTATGAATCTTGTTTTTTTACTTCTGCTGTTTTATTGGTACTGTTATCATGTCATTTGCTTTAATTTACACTAAAAGACCACCAGGATGGAAATATTACTTATTTTTTTTTGTTAGGGTCTTACTCTGTCATCCAGGCTGGAGTGCAGTGGCACCATCACAGTGCACTGCAGCCTCAATTTACTAGGCTCAGGCAATCCTTCCACATTAGCCTCCTTAGTAGTTGGAACGACATGTCTGCGCCACCATGTTTGGCTAATTTTTTAATTTTTTCTATAGAGACAGGGTCTTACTATGTTGCCTAGACTGGCCTCCAACTGCTGGGCTCAAACAATCCTCCCCCCATCCTTACCAAAGTGCTGGGATTACAAGTGTAAGCCACTGCGCCTGGCCTGATATTACACTATTGATAACTTAAAATTATTCCCATTTAAACAAAAGGCAAAATGCCAAGTACCTTCTGTTGAATTTGAGGGGATTTGGGGGATTTGAAGCAAACCCAAATCTCATATTGGAATGTCTTATTGGGACTTTTTCCTTCAACATGTGCTTCAAATTAGCAGTGAGATTTGGAGTGAAGGCAGGAAACAAGAGGTACAAACAGGTTATTTGCCCAATTGTTAAGTAATTTAGTTTAAATTGTACACAGTAAGCTATAGTGAAGCATCTTTGGAAACTGTTTGTCAGGTGGATAAGTATTTCCGACCAATTACTTTATTCTATTATAATTACTGTCTCTACTTTAGCATCATTTGGCTTCCAAGTTTTCCACATGGGGAATGAAGTTTTTTCCTGTAAGTCCTAGTTACCAACACCACCCCCATCCTGCTTTTGATGTTCTCTAAAATCAAGTAGCAGTTTCTTTTTTTGACCACACGACTCTCCATTTTCTCCCAAACTGTTTCTCATTTTAAGATGCAGTCTCTTATTTCTCACTTGAGAATTTTTTTCTTAACTAATGATACATCCCACATATTTCTTGTGTCTCCAAAGGAGCAGTACATAATACATATATATAGTTTTTTAAAACAAGAAAACAGATTAATTCTATAGCAGTGTAAGCATCACACGTGGGTTCAAATAATATCTATAAGTCATTACCAACATTTATTTTTGTAACAAAGCTGCTTTCTTGGCTGTTTGCTAAGTTTTACCCTTCTTCTCTGATCTAAAAAATCTCTAAGGTATAATAACAAGTTAGTTCACGTTGGTGATGGAAAGTGTCTTTTTGAGAAAATAAGAACAATAAAATGGAATTAAAAGTTGGTATTGGGCCAAGCGTGGTGGCTCAAACCTGTAATCCCAGCACTTTGGGAGGCTAAGGCGAGTGGATTGCCTGAGCCCACGAATTCCAGACTAGCCTGGGCAACTTGACTAGACCTCGTCTCTACAATAAAAAAAAATTAGCCGGGCGTGGTAGCGCGCCTGTAGTTCCGGCTACTCGGGAGGCTGAGGCGGAAGGATCCCCTGCGCCCAGTAGATCAATGCTGGGGTGGCCGTGAATGTGACACTGCACTCCACCCTGGGCGACGAAGTGAGACTCCAACTAAAAAAAAAAAAAAAAAAAAAAGATGTTGGTATTGAGATATAGCTAAATCCAAGAGAAAATAAGAGGAAACCTTAGTTGATTCCTATGCAAACTGTTTCACAAAATGCTCATCCAATGTGCCTAGCAATACAGCAAGTCAAGATCTGGTACAAACAAGGATTGACCCCAAGCTTTCTGGAGACTGTGAATCAACAGCACAGTGAGCTGCACAGAACCTGTTGGCACTAGAACTGTCGTAGCCTCTCCCAGCATCCTGAGGACACGCTTCACCTCCAAACACCAGATAAAAACTAGATATGAGCAAGACCTAACTGTAGAATAAAAAAGAGTGTAAAAACACCAGTGGGGAGCGGGAAAGAGATAAATAAAAGCTGAGTTTTTTTTCATTTCATAGTCTGCCTAATACTCCAGGGATGAAATAAGGACAGAAACTGGTATTACAGCTGAAAGTTGTTCCTCTAGGATGTGTTAATCACTGAAATGAGAGATGGAAACGACTGCATAAGCCATTTATTCTTCCTCAAGACAAGCCAGAAACATACCTTATAGTTTCCTTCCTAAAGTACATACATTATTTATCATACGCTGAATGAAACCATATGCCACAATAATTCACATTTTATGGACAAGACAGAGGTTAAAAGCGTCAAAGAATAAACAGGAGTTAATATGCTTCATTAAATCCTACTTTTAAATTTTTAAACAACTGAGTACTGTAAGGAAGGAAAAGTTTAGGGGACCTGTAATAGTTGAGTTCTCCACTAACAGTAACGTCCACAGAATCTCTCAAACGTAAGTACCAGCAATAGTTAAATGGCAACTCATGGTTGAAATAGAAGCACATATTCAATTTTAGTAACAGTGAGTTTTTACATTGGTACACCTTTTCAGCTTGCAAAATTAAATGCATCTAACTATGATATCATAACTTCATGAGATACAGCATGTGTTATCCCCACGATGAGGAAATAGGCCAGAGAGATACACAGTTACTCGCTAAAAGTCTTGTACTTTGTTGGTGGTAAAACCAGGGGTCATTCATTCATTTGTTTTAAAAACACGTGTTAAGTACTTAGTGTGTACTAAGAACTACACAGGGAACCAGAGATACAAAGGTAAGGAAGACAAATCTTTGCCTTCCAGGAATTCAAAGTCTATCAACGAGCATAAAAGAAATTCACATAAAACTCTGAAGAAACATAAACTACGATAAATCTCCCAAAGTGTTTCTAAAATTGCCTGGGTCTCACATTAGAGATGAATCGATAGAAGAGATTATTTGAGTTCATTTTCTACTGATCATGAAGTCAGTAAGGGTAGAAAATGAGACTAGTTTATTCTTGTTCCCCCAGAGAGCCTAGAACACTCTGTAGGTGTTCAGCAAATGTTGGAAGAAATGAATAAATGAATGCATTAAGCTGTCAGTTCTTTGTATTTACTTTGTGTGATATTCCTAAAACAATTGCTTTATACTCTAAGAATAAGGAACAGAATAAACACTCCCTGGACTATGGAGAAATGGGAACAGTGAATATAGTTGGATTAGATATTTCTTAAATGAATATTTAACCTTATCCTTTTTCATGTAATAATTCAACTTGTGTGTCATAATGTCCTTAGTAGCTAGCCCACAGAAATCTGTCTTACCCTTTATCAAATGGCATGCAGGAGAACACTGGTTACAAAATGACTGCATATTTGGCTGCATAGATTCCAGAGAAGATTTGAAGGATCTGGGACAGAGATATTTGCAAAGCCAGACATTTAAATAGTTTTTATTGGGTCTATAAACCATTGTATTACTCATTTAGTCTACAAACCTGATGTGCACAGAGGGGTTACCTGAGGCTTGTAAGAGAGAATGCCAGCTACTGGTTACCGAATCTGCCACCTGCAAAATAACTTTGGAAAATCAGCCTGTTCCATCAGAGTCAAGACACAAGTACACCATCTTTTTATAAGCTATGGAACATGATCTGACTGGTCATCTAAGGACACCAAATATATGGGCCAAAGATTTTCGTATCCGTGGCCTATGAAGGCAATGCTTTTATGTTCACCATCATGAACATGCACAGTAGTGTTTTTCCAGGGGTGGTGATGATTTTGTTTTGAGTCATCTACATCTTTTGGTTTGTTGGTCTCACAAAAAGTGGCCCTGACTTAAGACAAAATGCATTATTGTCGGTGGAAATCTATTGGAATTGCAGATAAATTGGATGCATTTTTGCTATCCTCTGTGCAAAAGTGAGCTGATCAACATGTAATCCATTCAACAAATATTTAATAAGTCTACTACAAAGCTGCTACATAGTAGTCATTAAGTTCGTATGGTACAGTATGTGACCTTTAAGATGGCATTAAAATTTGTGCTTAACACAAGTTCATCATTTATTATTTTCATATCCTGCTTCCCTGAAGCATATTAAGAGTACATTTTTGCAAGAAAGGTGGGAGTGAAGAGGAGAAAACTTTACTGCCTACTCAGCAAAGTGTTTAAAATATCAGTTCAATAAGGGAATCCTGAGGGGTTCACAGTTGGCTTCTGCTTAGTACAATTACAGAATGCAAACTAGTACTTTAGTCAGAGTCTGCTTAAAAGTTTCCATGCCTGACTTGCAAACGCTGAAGGGGAATAATGGCAATTCTGCAACTTGAAAGGTCCCAAAGACCTAGGTCAATAGCTCAACATCTGGCCTAGTCATTGTTGACCCTCTGTTAGCATGTTAAAAACTAAATTAACTAATTTCTCCCAACTGCTTGTACATAGCTTTATATGCCCCTAGGGACAAGGAGAGAGATTCTCTGCTTTTTTGGTCACAAGGGCAATTTTTAATTTTTAAGTGGAAAACAACACTGTAAACAGAACTTAAAAATTTACGGTCATGGGAAGTTCAACTTTTTGAAATTTATGAATACATAAAAAAGCATATGAAGAAATTAAAAGGGAAGTAGTTACTTACCTAATTTGTTTTATTTTTTTCTACCTAGTCTGTTTTTTCATTTCGGAATAGCATAGCACACAAAACACAAAACATATTATCCAAAGGGAAATACCTTAATCTTAATGATTAAAGTCTGTAAGTGCCTCGAGCAGTGCCATCTGGTAATTAGTGGCTTTAAATACTATAAAACTGGCCCCTATTGTCTGAATGTGGTGGTGGAGTAGTGGAGGGAGGGGTAGAAAAAAAAGTTATTTTGTTTAAGACTTATCCGGAATAGGATCCTCTGAAGTATAAGTAGACTAATAGACATGAATAGGAAGCTGAGATTCTGAATAGTGTTGGGGGCTGGGGGGGTCACAGCCATATTTGTGCTTTTTGTTTAATGGATCCATCCACAAAAATTGTGGCAATTAACCATGAAATTGCAGTGTGGATAGCAGAAAGCGCACAGTATTAGAAAGCAGAGGACATGGTTCCAAAAATTTGGGGACCTGTTTACTCTGTGTGTCCTTCGTGTCAGGACACTCAAAGAAATTCACTGTCTTGTAAGATTTTATATATATGTGCATATACATATCACATATATATAGACATGAAGTCTGACCGTGTTTGCACAGATATATTATGGAATATAGCAAAGGATATCAAAGTATACTACAAACACTAAAGCTATGTAGCAATGTAAGAGATTATTATATTTGTAAGAAAATATTGTAAAAGTTAATGTAGCATGTTCTTTCAGAACTACCTCATGGATAAAAAATATGGTATGTTCTACTTTGCATAATTTCCAGTCCTTACACTAAACCTTTTGGCCTGAATTCAAAGGAATGGTTCTTATTTTACATTGGCATAGTTACTGTTTCCTTTTAAGGGTAAGTGGGATTCCAGCATGCTGACTGTTCTTAGAAACAAGAGGCAAGAGCAGACAGTGAAAAATTTGTCCCCAGAGCTCCACATTTTGGAGAAAATTGTTGCGTCCTTAAGTTTGTTTTTCACTCATGTAAGAACATTTTGGTAGGAAGTCAGACTAGGAAAGAAGGCTAATCAATTTTAATGCTGAAAATGAACGCAGATATATCTAATATAACCTTAGTCATTATATATTTTTTTTCCCTAAAACAATTTCTAGTAGTAGAACACAGTAAGACACATGGTCTCTTAGTAAAGGGTTGTGAGAGAATAAGTATAGGAGAGTGCCTGGAAATATAAGAAGTGAAACAGAATAAAAAAATCACTTTTATATTTATCATTATTATAGCATAATAGAAGTGTGTGCATGCGCACACACATGTACACACAAAGATGGAGCATTTCATTTATCATATTTTTTACTAATTTATACTAAGATATCATATGTGGCTTATTATATGCCTTCAGGAAAACGCAGGCAGTTTTCATCCTCTAAAAGTCAAAGCAAATATTAAAGAACCAGAATCTCTAACTTCCAGAAAGCCTCGTGAGGCCTACCAGTGGATGGAGTTGAGGGGGTCACAGAGTGATGAGTGGACACAGTGCTGACTGACTATGGGAAATTCACAGCTCTCAGCATCTCCTTCTGCTCCTTGAACTCGTAGTGGAAAACGTGGTGGGAAAAAAAGGATGGAAGAATGCAGGTAGCATGTGAGAACTTGGCATACTTTCATTATACAGGAATTTCCTATTGATCTTTTCCCCCTCGGTTTTATTGAAGTAAAACTGACAAATAGAAATTGTATAGCCGGGCTTGGTGGCTCAGCCTGTAATCCTGCGCTGTGGGAGGCTGAGGTGAGTGGATTGCCTGAGCCTGAGAGTTCGAGACCCACCTAGGCAACTTGGCAAGACCTCATCTCTACAATTAAAAAAAAAAAAATTAGCTGGGCTCGGTGGCTCAGCCTGTAATCCCGCGCCTTGGGAAGCTGAGGTGAGTGGATTGCCTGAGCCCGCAGGTTTGCGACCAGCCTGGGCAACTCGGCGAGACCTCATCTCTACAATAAATCAAAAAATAAGCCGGATGTGGTAGCGCGCGCCTGTAGTTCCAGCGGAAGAATCACCAGAGCCCAGCAGGTCGAGGCTGCAGTGGCCGGGAGCGGCCACTGCACTCCAGTCTGGGTGACAGAGTGAGACTCCAACTCAAAAAAAAAAAAAAAAGGAAATTAAATATACTTCAAATGTACAATTTTATGTTTTGATCCATTTATGCGTTGTGAAATTATCACCACACTCAAACTAATTAATGTCTATCCCCTTCCACAGTTGCCTCTATCAAGCCATTATAACTGTTCTCAATATCAACAAGTATTTATGTATCATAATTAGGAGCGATAAAGAGAGAAAGGATTATGAACTCTGAGCCAGCATGCTCTATATGTCCACATCCCTGTCTCCCAGAGTCAGATGGAAGAGTCTGTTGTCTCAGGGTGTCACAGAGTCTGATCTTCTCATGGGGGCATTGTAGCTCAGGGATAAATGGGGGTAGGATAGAAGGTTTATTCAGGCTTCTCGAGGGTCAACAGCAGAATCAGAACTAAAACTCAGGTTTCCTATCCTCAGTAAAATTATATTCTTTTCACTGTACTCACAGTCTCTTTTTTAGTTCTCCTGCAACTTGAAAAGGGTAAGAGAGAGATTTAATTCATTTGACTACTAAGTCAACAAACTCATTTTGAAGGAATAGAAAAAACTGAAAACAAACAAACAATTAAGTTTTGAAGCCAACAAGGCATAGCTTGGATTCTTAGTTTTTCAACTACTGGGTAAAACACTAAGCCTTTATGATCCTTACTTGTTTATCTAAAGTTTAACTAGGATATAACACATGTACATATTCTGTTCCTAGTTTCTAGGACAATAGTTTGTATTTAGTAAGCTCAGTAAATGGCAGTATCTAAGGGAAGCATGAGGTCTTAAGCCAGATCTACAGCTTTATAAGTACTCCAATTGATTTCTTCACATATATTTGTGTTGAGGCTGGGCAAAAACACTGCGACAGAACTGTCCAGGCTATGCATGAACTCTTAGGGATGAGGAATTTACTACCCATTGGACTCAATTTGACTGTATTGAGCTGTAACCCTGTGGAATCTTCCCACCTGTACTGGTTCTGACTCCTCTAGCCATTTCTAAGAAATCCCATTTCCTTTCTACTTTATGGTGTTTCCAGAAATTGACAACAACTCTCAAATCCCCATGTCATCTCTCCTCCAGGTTGAACTTCCTCATTTCTTAGATCTCAATGAATTCTTTATCTTTTTTATCATTGACAACTCCTAAGACTTAGGCTTAGTGTACAGTGTGGAACCAGGGCATACAACTGATGACATCATCCAGAATCCCATCTAACCACTGAGTCAGGACAATTGGGAGGTAGTCATCTGATACATTTTTTTTTCTGTCTAAAAGTGATACTAAAATGTGTATAAATAACACGCTCCAATTTGGTTCTTTGTTTGTAACTTTCTTCTAATTTACTTTTCTAGGTTTATAATTACTAAACCAACTTCAACCAAACATGATATTCCTTTTTGAATTTATGAAAGTTAGCAAAGCTACTGACTGAAGGTAAAGGTCAATTAATTAAATAGTAAAAAAAGGTCACGTAAATAAATATGAGTTGTTGGTCTTTATCTATGTCCAATAAAAATTTTCTAGTAAGAAACAAGATCCATTCAACTGAATTATTTCTTAATTCAAATAATACTGACAATGTAGGTGGTCTTAGGACATTAGGATATGGACTGAAAAACACATTCTTGCAAGAATGACTTCATAAAAACAGACATTTAGAGAAACTTTCTCCTTCTGAAACTAGAACATTCACATTAGCCAAAGAGCAATAATAAATAAGTATTACTTTTTGATAATTGTGGAAAACATACTTATCTCTTCTGAATTCAGTGATGCTTAGTGTCTATTGTCTGCCTTATCTTACAGCCTTGTATAATTATCATAGTAGGAGATGGTGACGTTTTATGATTTAAGCACATTTTCATTTCAAAAATTCCTAGAGAGGACATAATTATTGAGTCATTACCAAACACTGGCCTAATGATATCCTGATAATCTACAAAGAATCATGTCCTTCCTATCAAGAAACAATATAGGAAATAGAGAAAATAGAGTAAAACTTTTTTGCATAAAATATCTGCTAGCTATGATATCCAAACTTTGAAATTATAATCTGTTCACAAGGTAGTGCCATTTTTAAAGCATACATATAGCTAATACATAGAATTTAACAGAGTAAAAAACATACCTTAAAAAAAGTTTCTAGCAAATTTTTTCACAAATCTGCCTTAAAATCAGGTTTTTATTACTGAAGTAAGAGTTTTATTCTGCTACCTGAATAAATTCCAGGGAGAAGTAAAAACAAACAATAGAAATAAATTGCTTTCCTGAACTTCCCAGGTAGTAGTAAACCAATAAGTTTATCTTGCAAATAGGTATAAAATAAAAGAGAAATTGTTACATTTTACTTTATTGTGACTTAGCATATTACATATCTCTTAAAATATGCAGGGTCAAACATGTGTTTCTTAAATACAAATAAAACAAAAGCACATATAAGAGGATGAATAGGTGCCAACTCCATCCCAAGATATTTTGAAAATCATCAGCCAATATTTTAGCACTTGGAAGGAGTACAAGTATTCCCCAGATGCTACCCCCTTCTCACCACAGTTCATAATCCTAACACATGACATATTAGTTTTAGCTGAACCAGATGCCAAATGAGAGAAGTTTTACAGTACAGAGAAATCATCTCGGTAGAATAATACTGAAACTTTTAGCCAAGGCACATTCTCTTGCCTCTCAATTCCCTTATAGTTGCCACACCTCTTGCTAGAACACACTGCTCACAGAATACAGTTTTGACGTTTGCCTCCCTTGTGGTCCCAGTAAGAATTCTAGGACATTGATATATTTTATTCTACTCAGGACTGCAGCTTGAGAATCCTCACCAGTGACACTTGATTAATTCTCTAAACACACACATTTATCAAGAGAGTATACACCAAAAACTTCTAAAAATAATTTTATGAGATAATTTATAACAAAAATGCAGAAAACATGTTAGAAGAAGTTAGGTTTATATATATATATATATGAAAGAATGATTGATTGTACCTGGAACGTGAACTGGGATGCCTCTATTCATTCATTAAGTATGGAGTAACCCTTATAAAATGTCAGATAAGGCACTTATCACCATACTTAGTAAAGGAAAAAAGAGTCTTCACTCAAAGTTGTAGATAAAGTGAAGATGTGTAATAACTAAGAGAACTGTCAAATCACTAAGATTATTATAGATAACTTTTCACAATATAAATTAACATTGGATAGTAGGATTCAGTAATTTGGGAAGGAGGAAATTCCTTTAGATGGGGTGGTTAGAAAAATCTCTCCAAGAAAAAATTTTTGAGCTAAGAACTCAATAAAAAGGTTAGGAGAGAAAAAACTTGAAAGAAGGTATTTAAGACAAAGATAAAAGCAAGTACAGGCTGGGCTCGTGGCTCAGCCTGTAATCTCAGCACTTTGGGAGGCTGAGGCAAGTGAATTGCCTGAGCCTACAGGTTTGAGACCAGCCCGGGCAACTTGGTAAAACCTGTCTCTACAATAAATCAAAACTGGTCGGATGTGGTAGCGCACGCCTGTAGTTCCAGTTACTTGGAAGGCTGAAGGATCACTGGAGCCCAGCAGGTCGACGCTGGGGTGGTCATGATTGTTCCAAGGCACTCCAGCCTGGGTGATGAAGTTAGACTCCAACTCAAAAAAATAAATAAATAAATAAAGTAAGTACAGACACTCTTGGAAAAAGACCTTTGGCATCACAAAGGGAAAGAAAAACATGCTAGGTTTTCTTAATAATATAAGGGAAGGTTTAAAAAGCAACAGGCCCCAGGTTATCTAAGGCATTGTAGGCCAATGAAAAAGCTTGGATTTATTTCTTAAAAAAAGAGAAAATTAACACAACTGGTATTATACTTAGATATAAGCTTCCTGGCAGTTAAGATCTTTAAACTTTCTTTTTCCTAAACAAAAATAAATAGAGCTGTCATTGTAAGAATGACATCTGAAAAAAAAGATTCCAATTTTCTTCTTTCCATCAATCCAAATTCCTGTTTACTGCCTTTTATTCCTATTCTCTTTCTTCCTAAAAATTCTTCATACACCCTAGTTCTAGTTCTGGCGGAGACAAAGAGATAGGGGTGGGTAAAGAAGAGGATAGGAGGGAAGGGAAGCGAGAACAAGAATGGACTGTGGAGCTGTGATGGGCAGATTTATTTGTAAACTTAGCTAGACCACAGTCCCCAATCAAACACCAGTACAGGTGTTCCTGTGGAGGTATTTTTAGATGTTAACATCCATAATCAGTTGGCTTTAAATAAGAGAGAGTGTCCTAAATAGTCTGGGTAGGACTAATTCAATCAGTCGGAAGTCTTTAAGAGCAGAATTGAAAAGCCTTAAGAACAGAATTGCTTCTCCCCTGAGGAAAAAGAAATCCCTCCTACAGACAGAAGCTTCCACTCATGGCCAAGAGTTCAAGTCTGCCTTTCCTGGCCTGCTCTAAGGAGTTCAGACTTGCCAAGTCAGTCCCTTCCAATGATCTGAGCCATTTCCTGGCAATGCATCTCTGATTATATATCTAGTTCCATTTTTCAAACCGAATATTGATTGATACAAGATATCACACTTATTTTGAATTTATGTCTTAAAGATAACTTAAGTCAGACAGTAGAAGGGTAAAGATAAATATAATCCCTTTATTTCTGTGACCCATAAAATATTAATTCAATTATTTGGAAGAAGAAGAAAGGAAAAACAGTTTACTCAGGTATAGTGCTGCCAAATTCCATTGTTCTGGCCAAATAAACTCATAGTAGATGATAATGAAAAGAAGATCAAAATTTGGGAGCCCTTATCTATTTTGGATGTGTGGGCCACTGTAGACCTTGATGCTATCGTCAGGATAGCTTGTAATAGTGGCTAGTAACATTCAAAATAAATGTCTTAACACTAAAACCTCACAGATAAGAATTTATCTTAAAGAAATAATTAGATATGAATATAAAAATGTATACAATAAAATTTGTAGCTGAACAAAAAGAGAATTAAACTAACTAAATGCCTAGCACTAGTATGAATTAAACAAATTAATGGTAACATATAATTAAACTTCATCAGGCCTTTCTAATTGGTGTTATAGAAGAAGATCTCAAAAGCACAGGCAACCTAAATAACAATTCAAAAATAGGATTACCTTAAGCTAAAAAGCTTCTGCACAACACAGGAACAATTAACAAAGTAAAAAATAAAACCTTAAAGACTAGGAGAAATAATTGCAAGCTTTTCACCCAACAAAGGATTAATAACCAAAATATATAATGAACTCAAACCACTCAATAGCAAAAAAGCAAATAATCCAATTTAAATATGGATAAAAGATCTGAATAAACATTTCTCAAAAGAAGACATACAAATGGCCAACAGATATTTGATAAAAGTGCTTAGCATCACTAATCATCAAGGAAATGCAAGTCAAAAACACAATATGATATTATTTCACCCCAGTCAAAGACACTGAAAAGACAAAAAATAATAAATGCTGGTGATAACGTGGAGGATGGGACACACATGCATACTCGGTGGAAATGTTAAATTAGTACAGCCACTATGAAAAACAGTATGGAAATAGTATGGCGGTTCCTCAAAAATAAAAACTAGAACTACCATGTGATTTGGCAATTCTACTACTGGGTATATAACCAAAAGAAAAAAAAACTAGTATATCAAAGAGGTATTTACACTTCCATGTTTATTTCAGGACTAACCACAACAGTCAAGATATGAAATCAACCTAAGTATCCACTGATAGATGAACAGATAAAGAAAATGTGATCTATGTACACAAATGATTACTATTCAGTCATTAAAAGATAGAAATTCTATCAGGTACAGCAACATGGATGGAACTGGTGGGTACTATACTAAGTGAAATAAGCTAGGCATAAAAAGACAAATATGATATTCTCTCACGCATATGAGGAAGCTAAAAAAAATTATCTCATGTAGGTAGTGAGTAGAATGGTGATTATCAAAGGCTCGAAAGGGTAGTGGGGGTGGGGTGAGAATAAAGGGGGATTGGTTAATGAGTACAAATATACAGGTATACAGAAGGCATAAATTCTAGTATTCAATAGCATAGTAGGGGGACTATAGTTAAAAATAATTTATTGTATATTTCAAAATAGCCAGAGGGGAATATCTAAAATGTTCCCCAAACCAAGAAATGATCAATGTTTAAGGTGATGGATATCCCAATTACCCAGATTTGGCCATTATACATTGCATGCTTGTGTCAACGTACCATACACACCCATAAATATTTAAACTACTATATAGCCATAAAAATTAAAAATTTGAAAAAAAAAAGTTGAAAAATTTTATGATATATTAGAAGGTGAAAATGTGAGTTGCAAGCAGAATTAGCAAAGTGAAAGTATTCTTATAAGCATAAGAAAACAGACTGGAAAGATATAACTCATAATATTGTCAATGATTATTCTTAAGCATTGAGATTATTTAATGTTTACTATTTTCTTCTTTTTGCTTATCTCTATGATCTATTTTATAAAATGTGTTCAATTTTTTATAGTCAATAGTATTTTTTTATTTTAAAACAAATATGTATTGTTTGAAGTTAAAAATCATTTTAGCTGTGTGATAATGTCCCAATAATGTAATTCAGCCACGTTTTGACCCTTCAGATTAGCAGGGTACATCTGTGCCTATCTTATGCTTCCTCACACCCCCAGCATCTTCAGAATTTCCAGTCTGCTACTGCTTCTCCAGCTCGATGTCAACTAAGTGTCCTTATGAAAACTGCATCTGTTCTTCATGTTCCCAGATTTCTTTAACACAGATATAAATCTTTCTCCCATGATGTGTAACATGGCCACATCTCATTTGTGTTCCTTGCTTACCAGTATACTCTGATTCCTATATGCCTACCACCTGCATATTGATGTTTCTGCCTGAGATCTTTAAGAAGAACCCAGATCTGATTCCAGTTCCCCATAAGTGTCTTTTCTTCTTTTTCTCTGATGAGGAGCAACATCAGCCAACTCATCACCTCCTTTCTCCCAAAATGCCATAAATTTTTTTTTTTTAGTTGGACTCTTACTCTGTTACCTACCTAGGCTAGAGTGCAGTAGCATGCTCATGGCCACCTCAGTCTCGACCTGCTGGGTTCAGGCGATCCTTCTGCTTCAACCTTCTAAGTAGCTGAAACTACAGGCACACACCACCATGCCTGGCTAATTTTTTAATGTAATGTAGAAATGCGGTCTCGCCAAGTTGTCCAGGCCGGTCTCTAACCCGTGGGCTCAGGCAATCCTCTCACCTCAGCCTCCCAAAGTCCTGGAATTATAGGCATGAGCCATCGTGTCCGGCCCCATGAACTTTCGTATTCTATACTGGTTAGATGTCCTATGCTTCAGACTCCTTTCTCTATACAGCCTCTTTCAAACAGCACAAAAATTACTCATATTTCAAGGAAGAACTCAATTATCACTTATTCCATGAATTTGTAACCAGTTCTTCAAATCACAAATAGTTAATCTCTTAGCGCTCAAAGAATTGTATTTTCATTATGCTATGGTATTTAAGGTAGCCTGCTTTTTTATTCTAGATCGTTGAATCTGTCTTCCTCCTTAGAGCAAGATTTTACCTTACTCATTTTTTAAAATCTCAAAAGTATTTTTTATAGTAAGCACCCAATGAGTAGTGAACACAACTGAAATTATCTGAAATATAAAAGAAATATATCATAAACATTAAGAATAAAATGATAGACTACATCTTCCATATTTGTTCCTCAAATATCAAAATTATGCTGGCAATCTAAAGTATTGACTGGGTTAAAGTGAAGATCCAGTGGTTGTAATATTCTCTGTACGAGTGAGCGTGTGTGTATGTGTCTGTGCACATGTATAAAAATAAGTAATGTAAAGCCAGTAATTTCCAAAATTAAGGACAAAAAATGATTCATCTAGAAAGGTTTTATTAATTTATTTTAATTTTTTGGATACAGATGCCAGAACCCAACACAAAATCTACCAAATCAAAAGCTTTAGGGATGTGAACCAGAAACCTATGTTTTAAAAAGCTTTAGATGTTTCTGATGCATAGTGTTACTTGGAAAATCGACTTTAGAGTATGTTACTGTATTTCACTGGTTTGGGACACAGTGACAATAAGAAAAGCAAAATGCATATTAGGCCATGTTATTCAGAAGAAAAGGCAATTTTCAGGGGAGAGGAGGTTCATCTAGATTTGCCTTGAACCTCATCACAGAAAGCTCAGTGTTTCCTTCCTGATGTATACAGATCTGATTTCCCATATTCTACAGCAGTGGTCATTACACTGAGTTCCAGGAGGTGCCTCAAGAACTGTTGAATACAGAAGAGGTACAGTTTCACCAACAGAAGTCTCATCGTTTATTGTTTTTTTCTCATGAAACCAACCGTACTGTCCATCAAAAGTAGACTGGATTAAAAAAATGTGGTACATATACCTGGTGGAATATTACACAGCCATAAAGAAGGATAAATTATGAACTTTGCAGCAACTCAGATGAATTTTGAATCTATAATACTCAGTGATCTATCACAGAAACAAAGAACTGATTACCACATGTTCTCACTCATAAGTGGACCCAGAACAATTAACATAATACTATAAGAAAGCGATTGGCAGTAGTGGGCACTGCCAAGGGAGGTGGGGAGAAGGCACACTACATCAATAAGTGTACCTGACACCAAACCATGTGAGGTGGGGACCAAAGTCAGGCTCAAACTTAACCTGTACAATTATCATTTGTATACCTAATCCTGAATTGTACTCCACATCTTTAAAATAAATAAATAATTTTTAAAAACTCAACAATTCAAGAGATTTCATTTTTAAAATGTCTTCTGTTAATTTAAAATTGGCTTGAAAGTAATTACACTAGATTTTACTTTTTTTACTAGAGATCTTTTGTAGCTGGTAAATTATTGATGAACTATGAAATTACTAAGAGTATATTTTAAAAAATCAAACAGGGCGCAGTGGCTCAAGCCCATAGCCCCAGAACTTCGAGAGGACAAATAAGGTGGATTGCTTGAGTCCAGGAGTTTGAGACCAGCCTGGGTAGCATAGCAAGACCTCGTCTCTACAGAAAATCGAAATAGCCCGTGTGGTGGAAGGATCGCCTGAGCCCAGCAGGTTGCACTCCAGCCTGGGCGACAGACTAAGACCTATGACTCACAAACAAACAAACAAACAAACAAAAAACAAGAGAATGTTAAAATTTAAGCTTGACATCATTGGCTATAGAAATTAAACTTGTTAGTGTTGGCCTATGTCAAAACTATTACTTTCCATCTCTATGTTTAACTATTTTGAGATATATCATATTTACATGAAATAATCACAAAAATATCTCCTGTAGGAGATCATCAGAATTGAAGAATTTTAACATCTCACTGGACTATAGTGGGCAACAGCTGGAGATCAGCTGCAA
Organism: Tarsius wallacei; assembly: GCA_963574415.1. Classification (NCBI taxonomy): domain Eukaryota; kingdom Metazoa; phylum Chordata; class Mammalia; order Primates; family Tarsiidae; genus Tarsius; species Tarsius wallacei. The sequence continues at coordinate 21,024 of CAUYQG010131880.1, forward strand.
CATATCCTGGTAGCAATGTTTCTTCTGGGTCAGTATCATATCATTCACACGTTAAAAAAAAAAAAGTTGTGTAACAGAGACAGGAAAAGGATTCCCCTTGTTGTCGCCTATCTACATGTCCTCTTAGCCTTAGCACCTTGCAGAGGAACAAGAAAAATAGCCTTGCAGGTGTGTGCAAATGTGTGTAGTTAGCATTTCAAGAACAAAAACTGCTGCCTTTCACAGCTGTGTTGGAATTTGCTTCGGATTCTGTCTTCAAATTACAGAAGACGTGAGTAAGTGCACGTCCATGACTCAGTCCTCAACCCTTGCCAAAGTAGTAGTTCTCTAAATATAAAACTACAGGGAAAAAAAATAGTCAGGAAAGAGAAGAGGGAGAGAAACGAATGTTCCTAAGTCTTGCTTATAACTAAATCTTGAGGGTGGGATAAGGACAGCAGAATCTGTGAGAGTTTAGAAAAGAGACATACACATATATGAGACACTATCTAACATTTCAATAGACTTTATTTACCAGTCACATTAATTAAGTTCTGTGCATGGTGCGTAAACATAAATAAAGCCAGATGTTTAAGATGTGGTTTACTCTGTATTCACTTAAATTCCCTCCTGCCCTCCTGTACCACTTTCGAGAAACCTGATTTTTGCCTAAATGGCAGAGTAGAAGAAGACAGAAAAAAACAACAGTTCTTGGGCGACAGCCTTACTCTTCTGTTGATGAGTAGTTGTTGATATGTGGTGCATACATTTGGCTTTTATGACCTTTCGGAGGAAAAGTTAAATTGCAGTTTTCTTGATACAGTTGAGATTTTTAAGGGATTACTTATTCATCATGTTATCAATTTATCACACCCATAAAAACTCTTTCAAAATGTTCAGCTATATATATAAGCCTTAAAATCTACCCTCTGCTACACAAACACACACACTCACATACACCAACATACATGTGTACGTGTTTGAATTTATAAAAATGTGTTAATACACATGGAGAGAATGGTTTCTTGGAATAACAGTCTTCTGGTCTACCTCCTTTAACTGTATTTTCCAGTATGTGTCCTGAAGCATCTTTGTTCTACAATGTGGAAAATTTGGGGGAGTTTAAATAAATTGGGAAATATTGAGTTACAAAGTTAAACTGGTCTCTTTACTGTGGAACTTTCAGAGTCTCTAACATGCCGATGCACATTGTAAATATTCAAGAGGGCAATATACTATATTCTATCTCAGAAAGCTAGTTGACCCAAATCCTTGCAAAATCTCTTATGAGGGTAGTGATCTGCAGAGCATGTAGTAGGAATGGCTAATCTAAATTAGCCCAAGGTGTTCTTCCAGTCTCTGGTTAAATTTTCCCTGTGTGAAGAAAATGAGTCCATTCTGTCCTACAAAATATCTAAGTCAAAATGGGGTTTTTTCCTTACATTGAACCATAATCTGTTTTCCTATAACTTTCACTATTGCTTTTGATTTTGCACTTTGAAAGAACAAAATCAAGAGTAATACAATCCTTTTTTCCTGCAATAGCTTTTTAGATATTTGAAAAGCAACAATCATATTCCCATAAAATCTTACATTTTGCAGGAAAAACAATCTCCAGTTTTAAATGAATGTGTTGAATTACAAGCTCTAATCCTATTTGTCAATGTCTCCTTTAAGACATGGCACCTTGAAATGAACAAAGAAATTCAGATTTATAGTTGTAGACCTAGATTTCAGTGCTGTTTTTTGTTCTTGTTTTCTGGCAAGCATGTATCATTGATTCCCAATAACTTACTAAAATTTTTGCATCTTCATAACTATTTTGGTTAAATCAATTATCCACAGTTTTGTATCTTTATGATTAATTGTTTATACATGAATTTTCTGAGGGCTATTAGGAAAACACAAGTCCACGGATTTCATTTGCCCTTCGTCACAGAGACTGTGCATTAGAATATATTGGTTATCTTTTGTCAGTAACCTTCTCTTATAAAGATATCTTATCTCAGTTTCATGCAAATCCTGTCATTTTAAGAGAATGAAATTTACTACCTGTACTAGTGACTATCCTCCAGTTTAATATAACTCATTATTTGATACCAGGTAAATCATTTCAAGCAGTTACCAACCCACATAATGCCAATGAGGAAACATTTTTCTTGCGGGCCATGAATACCATAGTACAGTAAAAGGCACTGTCAAATACCTTCTGAAATTAAGATATTAATATGTAGCAACTTCCTCATCTGCAAGCTGAAGTATCCTAGTCTCATAGCTATCGATAGTGCAGTTGTTGCTAATTCATCTATGGATCTATAGATCTCTAGTACCATGATGCAATTTGATATGCTAAAAATCAATTATATTGTGGAAACAGGAGGATGCTAATGTCAAGGGGTGTATGTGTAGCTTAGGATCTGAGGGAAGTAGGCTGTTAATAGCTGGGAGGTTACTTTGAATGATGGGAGAATGAGGAGGTAACTGAAGAAAAAGTCACCATTGTCATGAAAATGGACAACCAGTACATAACAACGCTTGTTTTTCGCTGTATAAAATTAGGAATGGGAAATAATGACATGAAATTTTATGGCACATAGATAATATCATTTTAACCTTTGGTCAAGTAATGCAATGTAATATGAAAAAGATTAATTTGCTTAACCTTCGAGACTCTATGGTTAAAAAACTTATAGGTACAAATCCTGAGCATTTAGTAGATGTAATAGTAAAGTCTTACTTAAAGAAGAACTAATTTTAAAATTACAGCTTAGTTTATTTTCTTTTAAAAATTAAAAGAAGCAAAGGAAATATGCAGTTTGGCAAATTCAAATGTCTTGTAACTGATCTTCCAAATCCCCAACAATTTAATTGGGACACAGGAGATAACAGAAACCTGCAATAGTTGTTTGTCATTTTAAGAACAAATAATACTTTCATATCACTTTCCCTCACCAAGATCTAATCTGCCAGGTTTCAGCCCACAATGAATTCTTGCAGCTGAGTTAGGATCTCCCAAGAAAGGACGTTCAAAATAAAAATGCTGAGGGAGGCATTTCAGGCAAGAAAGGCATTTCAGCTGTGGAGGAGGATGGAAAATTTCTAAGCACAAGGATTTCCCTCTCAAGCCTAGCAATGCCATTTTGTAGGACTTCTTCACCCATCTGCTCTATTCACACTTGCAGAAGAGTCAGGCCTTTTAAAAACAAAGCAAAACAAACTAACAAACAAAACCAACAGAACAAAACACTACAATATTGTTCTTGAGAGAACACAATATCTTTCCTGGTATAAAAGATCGTCAAAAATAAAGAAAAAATAGACTGAAAATAAATCAATTAGTTTTAAAAGAAGTGAACTACTGCCACAAGGTAATAATTTTAGCTAACATTTATTAAGATCGTTCTCTGTGCTCAATTATGCTGTTCTCCATGAAGTAATATTACTTTCCAAACAGATACAAATGTAAACTGAGGATAGAAAGCCTATTAACTTGCCTGATAGCACTAGCTGTGTGTGTATATGTGTGGATGTATATAAGTATACATATGTGTGCATATACATACATATATATTAACTTTATATATCTTTACTGAGGTATGGTTGATGGTCAACAAGCTGTACATGTTAAAAAATACAATTTGATGAGTTTTGGCACATGAACTCATAAAAACATACAACAATCTAGATAGTGAATATATCAATTACTCCTAAAAGTTTCCTTGCATGACTTTGTAGTTCACCTCTCTCCCTTAGTTCATCCTGAGGCAACTGCTGATCTGCTTTCTATGCTAGTTTGATCTGCTTTCTAGGCTAGTTTGAAATTTTTTTAGAACTTTATATACAGCATATACTTATATACAGCATATACTTTTTAATCTTGCTTCTTCCACTCAGCAAGACTATTTTGAGATTCAATCATGTTGTGGCATATAAAAATAGTTTATTCCTTTGCATTGCTGAGTAGGATTCCACTGTGTGGCAATATCATAATTTGTTTTACTGTATACTGTTGATGGATACTTATTTCCAATTTTTAGGTATTACAAATAAAGTTGCTAAAAACATTCAGATGTGCCCTTAATTTCTCTGATTATGTTGAACATCTTTCATGTACTTATTTGCTATCCATATATCAACTTTGGTGAAATGCCTGTTGAGATATTTTGTTGTTGTAAAACTGTGTTTTCTTAATTGGGTTTTAAAAGTTCTTTATATATTCTAGATACATGTCCTTTGCCACATATATATTTTGAAAATATTTTCTCCCAGTCTTTGGCTTACTTTTTATTTTACATAGTGTCTTTCTGAAGAACTGTTTTTAATTTTGATGGGGTGCAATTTGTTGATTTTTTACTGTATAGATTCTGCATTTCATTTTCTATTTAAGAAATATTTACCAAATCCAAAGTTACTAAAATTTCTCCTTTTTCTTAACAGAAATTTTATAATTATAGCTTCTATACACCATTCTATAATCCATTTGAAATAAGTTCTGTATACCAATGTTTCCATCACCATTTGCTGAAAAGATTGTTTCTCCATTGAGTTGCCTTAGTATACTTGTTGAAAATCAATTAATCATATATGTAGGGGCTTTATCTGGACTCTATTTTCCTATGTTCTTAACAACTATGCTGCATCACACTCTAAGGCCACTAGTTCAACAGTGAGGTCACTGAAATCATGTCTAACCAGAGTCTCTACCCACACCTGTAGTTTAGTTTATGAATGTCATACTTATCATTAAAGCAATTTACAAAATGAAATGATCTAGCTTATACAATTATGACATTCAAAAGAAGATCATAGCTCAAGAACCTGCATATTGAATAATCTGCAGATATACTGGCCTCTGAGACTGACCTGAGAGGCCACTCAGAAGGGACAGCTAGTTTGACTAATCTTTGAGGTGTGATGAAGAAAAAAATGATCATAGAATCTCAGCAATAGGAGAGATACTACTGGGCTTGTAGTTCAGCTGTTTGATACTAGGATCTTCTCTATCATGTAAAATACCTTTGCTTAGTCATCAAACTTTAATTGGACCACTACAAAGAGGCCAACATCACTCCTTTTCCTACTCAAGGCATCCCATTCATATATGGACATTCCTAACTGCTTTAAAACTTTTTTTTCTCACACTGTGTAATTTCTAATTCTGAATCTTTAATCTATTAACCTAAGTTTTGTAACCCCTCATGGATTCCAGCTGCCTGGACATCAAGCACATGAAGATAGTCTCAGTTACCCCCCCAATCTTACCACTCCACACACTATTATGGGAAACTGAGCTTAATATTTCCCCTTTTTCACATTACAGTTGCATGCCTCCTTCACCATCTTGTTCTTCTTCTTTAATAGTTCTCTTTTTTTTTAACAGCCCTCTTAAATTATTAGCCCCTAAGCAAACACAATTCTCCAAGAATCATTCCATGAGAAGTACAGTGGGAAAGTCAGTTTCCATGTTCATTAGGCCTCCACAAGCCCTTTATCCTCCCTCTGTAGTTGAAGTGGGATACACACCTTTCTCGTTCTCTGAGGAGGGGGCCTCAGTCAACCAGAAGACTCTCTCATCTTTCTCAATAAAAACAGGAATGTGTAACACGGGCATCATATTTTAAGGAGAACACTGACCTTTGTGCCCATAAACAAGTTTAATAGTCCATTTCAGAGTTAGAAATAATAACAAGATACACATAATATCTAGTCTCATGTTCAGCAGTCTCATCATTACTTATCCAAGTTTGTTTTGGTTTGAATAAAAGTTTCTAAAAATTCCCCAAGTTGATTGTCTTCTGCCAAAGAGTAACATTATATTTAACTCATAAAATTCCACTCAAAAAATTGAAATTTACATTTGTACATTATTAAATTTACTGCTTTTACTTAAATAACCACCATGACAAAAAGAGTTTTCAGTTCATTATAAAAAGATCCTTTAGATATTAAACAAAATGTAAACAAAATTTTGGAAAAGAAATTCTATATGAAGTGCTATTTTTTCCCTTTCTCTAGTTTCACTGAATACCAAAAGGTCCAGTTCTTAGAAATGTAAGGCATCTAGTAATTACATTTCAAGAGTCAGGCAGTGGCCATGGTTATATTTTACAAAAGGATCATATTTTCTTAAAGGAAGTCAAAGATTATTATGTAGGCGTTGAGGCAAGTACGAATAAAATAGACTCAGGGTTCCAAAAAAGAATACAGAATACAATATAATTCTCAATTTTATTCTCCTGGCTCTTTGGATTTATATTTTTAGTGGACAATAAAAGTAATCTTTATATAGCAATTCCATGGAACACAGCTCTAAAAGAGTCTCGTTTTTCCTTTTTGAAAAAAAGCACTATACTTTGTAATTGAGTTTTACTTGTAGGTTTACTTGCATTATGGACTGTTAGTTTCCCCCTAAAATTCATATGTTAAAGCTCTAACTGCAGCATGATTATATTTGAAGCTAGTGCCTTTAAGGAAGTAATGAAAGTTAAATAAGATCATTAGCTTGGTGCCCTGACATGAGAGGATCAATATCCTCATAAGGATACACCAAAGAGCTCTCTGCCAGTCTCTCTCTGTCTCTCACATGTGAGAAATAAAAATAAAATCCTAAGGCCCTCAACGACTGAATGGAACTTCTCCTGGCCAAAAAGACCTCAGAGGAACCTTGGAATATGAGTTCCAAGGCCACAATGGGATGAGAGGTTATCTCCCTGCTATCAGACTTTCTTCCCCAAGGCCTAACAGAAACCAGTCTTTCAAAAGACTCCACTGCTGATATCAACCAACCTCCTGACTGCTACTCCTCTGTTTGGCAGTTCAACAAGACAACCAATCATCATTTCTTCCTGATAAAAGGTCACAACCACTGGAGTTGTAATCAGGACATTCTATGGAGAATGCACAGTAAGGAATGTAGTAAAGACATGGGTCCCATGGAGAGGCTTGATGCTCAATTGTGCATGTGTACGTTTCTCCTTTCATAAATATTCATGACTCCCCCTATAGCTTACTGAATATGTGCATTTGGTCACCTTCTTCAGCAATAATTCCTGTCTTATTCTTCTCACCCTAGGAGTGTCTGTTCCAGGCTTCTGGCTGGAAGCTATACTTCCCAGCCTGTCAGAATGGCCACTCTGCAGTCTGCAACCCTTTATGAGAAATAAAGCTCTCCTTTTCAAATGTATGAACTTCGTCATTCTTCGGTTGACACATGGAAAGTTTGTGTGAGGACACAGGGAGAAGGTAGCCACTGAAAGCCAAGAAGAGAGCCTTCACCGACACCAAATCAGCTAGAACCTTGATCTTGAACTTCTAACCTCCAGAACTGTGAAAAATTAAATGTCTGTTCTTTAAGTCATCAAGTTTATGGTATTTGATATGGCAGCTCAAGCTGACTAATACAACTTGTGAAGTGGCTGCTCCCTATCCAAACTGTAGGCAGTTCCATGAGTGCAGCTACTACCTGCATTTGGTTCACAACTATATGTCAGAATGCTTAACAAGGGTCCACATAGCAGGTACTCAATAAACATCTGTGGAAAAATGTGTAATTCTAACTAAACCCTTTTCAAATGAATTTTGATAAACCTTTCAATATGTTCATTTTATTTAGAATAGTCAATATTGGGACTCTTTCTGAAAAGCCATATATGAGGTCTGACAATTAAGGTTGCGAACTTGCCACCATGTGCTTATACTGGCAGCTGTGTACAAACAACAACTCAGTAAGGTTTCATAACCTTGGTGTAACAGTGTCTCACAGTTGTGGTCATGTCGATGTGTGTCGGTGCCTTGCTGAGTGGCACCCATTTTTGTTGTTTCATGTTTTTGTGTGCCGTTGCAAGAATGTTTGACCTTGAATTAGAGCAATGCACACACATTAAATTTCGTGTTAGACTTAGCAAGAGTAGAAGTAAAATCAGGGACCTATTAGTCCAAGTTTATGGGGTTAATGCCACAAAGAATATGGCAGTGTACCAATGGATTAAACGTTTTTCTGAGGGGAGAGAAAGCATTACTGATGAAGAGAGATCAGGACAACCAGTAACATGTAGAACTGACAAAAACATTGCAAAAATTCATTGAATTGTGCATCAAAATCATCAGTTGACTGTGAGAAGCATAGCAGACTAAATAAACACCAACAGAGAAACAGGAAAATCTTAACGGAAAATCTTGGCATGAGAAAGAGATGTGCAAAAATGGTCCTGAATGAGCTCTTGCATCATGACAATGCACTAACTCACACAGCACTGTCTGTGAGGGAGTTTTTAGCCAGTAAACAAATAACTGTATTGGAACACACTCCCTACTCATCTGATCTGACCCCCAGTGACTTTCTTCTTTACCCAAAGACAAAATAAAAATGAAAGGAAAAAATTTTGATGACATTCAGGGCGTCAAGAGTAATACAAGGACAGATCTGATGGCCATTCCAGAAAAAAGAGTTCCAAAATTGCTTTGACAGGTGGACTAGGTGCTGGCATTGGTACATAGCTTCCCAAGGGGAGTACCTAGAAGGCGATTATTATGATATTCAGCAATGAGCTATGTAGCACTTTAACTAGGATGAATTCACAAACTTAATTGTCAGACCTTGTATATTTGGAACATAATTTTAAGATATCATGATGATAATCTGGATTAACCTATCCCTTCTTAAAACTCTTAAATTATGATAAAGCTTCTACATACTAATAGAAGTGATGGAGACTTTAGTATAAACCCATATAGCTCAGTCAGAAATGATGGAGAGTTTTAACGGCTACGGTTCACTGGGATGCCTTAAACAAGGCAGCACTGAGCCTACTTCTATAAATCCAGAAGGCTGGATCAGAAAAGCACATGCAGCTGCTCTCGGCCTCCCCAATTCCTCTGCCTAGGGAACATCCTCAAATCTGCCCTCTACTCAGACTCTGCTCAGCCTTACAAAGAATAAACTTCCCAGGACTCAACTGTTCATACAGACCCTCCCCCTTCACCACAGACTAGAAACATGCTTTTGGAAAATGTGACCTCATTCCAGGGTAACTTGGGTTCATTTATAGCAGAGGGAGCTGATGAAGCTGCTGCCAACCTTTCAGACATGGGAGGAGGAAAAGGGAGGAACTGGAGCAGAAAGAGATGGAATTTAAAAGGGGATGTCTACATATAAATCAGTTTGAAAAGTTTAGTAGGTTTGACTTTAAATATCTTCTCATCCTGTTTCTTTTTTGCACAATGATGAGTAGTTTAGAGTCTTACTATTTAAAGTGTGATCCTTAGGCCAGAAGTAAAGACATCATCTGAAAACTTGTTAGAAATGCTAATTAAAAGCTCTAGATGAGGTCTACTGAATTGAAACTGTGTTTTAACAAAATCCCCCAGGTGATCTGCATATTCATGAAAGTTTGAGAAGCACAGATTTTTGGGTTATGAGTAAGAGCTATAGGAGGTTAAGTCCCAAGGATATTCCTGAACCCCATGGGTTCCAATCGTTAATTAGATCTGGAATGAACTCTTTTCCTCCCTCTCATAGCTGTCTCCTAATGCCTTCCTTCACCAGGGCTATTCATTTCTATATTTCCCTGAAACAGAATCCTGCATCATTCCTTCATGAAGCAAATAGTCTGTTGGGGGATTTCCTATGAGTGTCTGTTTAGGATAATGGTGTAAACTCTGGGGGGTAGGAGGGAGAAGCTGTTACACTTTATCTCACGGGATCCTCCCAAAGAGGGAAGGTTGGGATATACAGAGAAGGTTTGGGTGTGGAGTGTTTGTTTTAACATAGTTTTATTTATTTTTATTTTTTATTTTTATTTTTGAGTTGGAGCCTCACTCTGTCACTCAGACTGGAGTCCAGTCCTCGACCTGCTGGGCTCCGGCGATCCTTCTGCCTCAGCCTTCCGAGTAGCTGGAACTACAGGCGCGCACTACCACGCCCGGCTAATTTTTGATTTATTGTAGAGATGAGGTCTTGCCAAGTTGCCCAGGCGGGTCCTGGACCCTCGGGCTCAGGCAATCCACTTACCTCGACCTCGACCTCCCAAAGCTCTGGGATTACCGCCTGAGCCCCCGAGCCCGGCCTTAACATAGTTTTAAATTCATCTACATTTCAATAAAAACTCAAACTTCAGCTACTAAGAGTATTTTTTAAAAATAAAAACATGGAAGTAAAGAGAAAGACAAAGGAATAGGAAAAACCCACTTTCAGAGTTTAAGAAAGATGAGTGAAGGTCACCAGGAGTTTCTCTCCCCTCTTTTCTTCTCTTTCTCAGTCACTCTCAACATTAATGCATGGTTAACCTTCAACCTGAAGTAGCCATAAATGAGAAAATAATTTTGAGTCTGGCTGTGGAAGATGGGGGTATTAGAGGCAGAAGAGCAACTGGGGCAGATTAAAGAGCCCTCACCATCACTACGAAAAAAGAAAGAAAAAAAAATGGAGTAAAAGGGGAGTGTGGAAATTCCCAATTTCACTTTAATCTTTCCTGACAATATAATTTAGGAGAATGCATATTCTTCAACACACCCTAAAGGGGCCAGCAAAATGCCTTCTACTTAGATTTCAGTTCATGTCCATTAATTGGCTTGTTGAAGACCTAGATTTGTTGTTTTTATCCAGTAAGACAGTGATAAGCTATACTCTCCTGTGTGCAGCATTTATCAAACTTCTTATGGATCAATCTATTCACTTCACAGTGAAGATACTCGGCACTGGTGACCTCCACCCCTAGCCCAGGAATAAAGGTACGCCCTGAATCAAGGTGATCCACAGAAATTGTGCTGGGATCCACAGAAACTATAAGAGCTAAAACTCCTGGAGTTTCAAACATGGGTCAAAGGTGGGAATTGGAATGGGGAGTAACTAGTCTCAGGAATGCCAGAAACAACTTGGTAATAGAGTGGGAGTGAGGAAGAAAAGAGGGGATGTCCAGAAATGGAAAGGGTGAAATGTTTATGTCAACTTAAAGAGTAAAAAAGACCTCATTGCCTTGATATGTTCAGCAACATGCTAGAAGCTGAGGGTAGAAGGGAGTCCTGCTTTGCGGATGTCGACAGCAAGTTATAGAGAGGATGTAAAACAGTCAGCAACATTCAACTTCCACTTGTGCTACTGCTGTTGTTTTAACCCTGTGCAAAGGGTCACAGTGTTCTGTCCCTGATAATAAAAGGATGCTGAGAAAAGACCAGAGGAGGCACACACACACAGAGGCAACTTGCTATACAAAGGGCAGATTTAGTTCAGACAGAAAACAACTGACTTTTGCAGGAAAGTCCTTATAGAGACACACTTTGGCTGCCTTCTTTCCCTGCTGTCCTTTTAAGCTTTGTGGATTGGAAAGAAGGGCATTCTTATAAGCTATCAACAATGCACATTCAATTGTGGAAGTTCTGCTTTGATAATCACCTTTCTGGATCACTTCCTGCTACCCAGGACTTCCCTTGCACAAAGGCTGGGTCACAGAGAGAAGGCAGGTTCAGATAGGCAGCCCCTGTTCTGTGGCAGTTGACAAAGCTCAGTGGCTTCCTACCCTATACTTCTGTAGCTTTGTAGGTATGCCTCTATTATCTCCCATCATGTGTCACAGTAGTATAATTATCTGTCTTCATGTCTGTCTTCCCCACGAATGGTGAGTTATTTGAGTAGCAAGTCTGTGTAATCTACATTTCTTAGTAGCTGGTGTACATAGAAGGTGTTTGGAATGTGTTTGGAAACTGTATTCCAGAAAGACAGTTTTATGAGTAAGGAAGAGACTCCCAGCACAGCTGCACCAGGCAGCCTCAAAAGCATATGATAGTCAGACAACATTGGAGAATGGAAAATTGGAAAGGTCACTGTTTTTAGTCACGGAGAGCCTTTTCTCCCTGCCTCCCCAGCCATAGTGTCATGGTGAAAGAAGCAAAGATTAAGGGAACGAGAAAGCTCTGAACTGCCAGAAATGGAAAAAGTGACATTTTCCTATTTGTCATTATGCCCTTACCTCACTGCTCTCTCTTACCCCAGCATCATTCACCTCCACAGTATCTGCCACTCACCCCTCCAGTAACACTTGCCACCAATTTCCACTCATGCTGGCCTTCTCATCTTGGTAACACCTTTAGGATGTGAAAGAAAAACTGAATGCTGGCTAAGGGACTAAAACAAACATATTCTTGACCTCATTTTAGTATCCTGCAAGAACTCTAACCATGCTCTCTTCACAGCATGTTGTTACTCATAAGCCTAAATGACTTCTTGCTTTTCACACTCTGAAAATCTCATCTGAGATTTTTTCAAAGTCAAAGGGAACCATCATGATTCTAAGCAAGTTACACTAAGGTATCCTAACATGTATGGTTCCATCTTTAGTAGAAAAGATAAATTTTTCCAAGTATGAGATGCTGATGAGGAAAACACTCAGAGGAATCTTGAGCTGCTTAGATATTGAGGTTTTGGCAAAAACCAAGAATTGTATTATAAGAAATGGCTCTATCTAAGTCACTTAAGAATTTAGAATATTTTGATAAGAACATTTTGCTTAAGGCTAATTCAGTGCCCGAAAAATACTCAGTTTTTGGGTATTTGTCCTGAAGCAGACTCCGGTAGCACCAAATTTATTGAAATTCACTGCTTTGTAGATTCCTAAAATGTTTAGATCTTAAGGGAAAGAAGTGGCCACAGAAAATACAATAGTTGCTACTACTAATGAAGTACTCAGATCCTAATCCAGGACATCTATTTTTAAATGAGGCTTGAGATTTGTAAGGAAGCTCATATCTAACTTGCAACTCATACAGCATTCAAGGCCGCCAAGTTTCTGGTAGTTACAAGTGGACACAAAATCTGTTCAAATTCACAAACTAATTTTGTGGGAATTAAAAGAACCATGAATGCCAAGTTATACTTAAGAGAAAAATCTCCTGGATATTTTAAATAGTCAGTGACTTCTGGGAGGATTTCCCTCTCAATTACTCTCATTCCAATTTTATTTTCTTAATAGTTTTCATTGCTTTCAGTCAAGTCATCACTCCTTCATTTTTAAGTAATCGGATGACATACTGCATCTTAGTCACAATGGCCTAATTTAGGCTATGATCTCTACTTACTAGGATGAAGTACATTCCCAAGGGAAAAAATGAAGATTTCACATCAAACTATAATTGGGTGCTATTTTGTTCCACTGTCTCATATTTATGAGACAGCGAATATGCTTATAAGAACCTCAGAGGGAAAAAAAAAAGATTGCAAACCAAAAGTCACCTACCAACATGCTAGAAATATAGGAAAGGGGAAAGTAAAAATGGCAGAAATCATTACATGGTTTCTTTTATTTTTATTATCTTTTGGAACACTAGGAGTCTGCTTCATTGTTTTATAATTTTTTTATTAATACAAATTTATGGAGTGAATGTATAATTGTGTTATATGCATAGATTTTGTAGTGATCAAGTCAGGGCTTTTAGGGAATCCCATTAACTAATTTCTCAACTTGCCTTATTTTTATTTTATTTTTTAAGACAGGGTCTCACTGTCACCCAGACTGACGTGCAATGAATGGCATGATCATGGCTCACCTCAGCCTCGAACTTCTGGGCTCAGGTGATCCTCCTGCCTCAGCATTTCCAGTAGGTGGGAATACATGTGCATACCACCACACCCAGCTCATTTTTCTTTCCTTTTTTTTTTTTGTAGACATAACATCTCGCTCTGTTGCTCAGATGGGTCTCGAACACCTGGCCTCAAATGATCTTCCTGTCTCAGCCTCTGAAAGTAGTGCTGGGATTACAGGCATAAGCCACTGTGCCTGGCTCGTCTTTCTTCATTCTTGAATGAAGGGGTCTAAAGACAGCCAATGCCATTGTTTCAAACCATAAGGGCGTATACAAAGTGAGACTGCACTAAAATTAGAAACAAAACTAAAATACCTTCTTCCCAACTCCTTTCTTCTTACTTTTCCAACGACTATCTGAGAATCCTCCTCCAGTTTCTTTTCTCTGGATCTCAGGAAGTATTTACAGCATTAGTGTTCTGTGTTTGGGAATTTAAGGTGTACTAATCCCAGCTGAGAGAAAACTGACATCATAAGAACAACCATTCCACTGAAAGACTGATGCCAGGACTTATGGGTAGATTTTTAGTGCAGTATGGTTCTGTTTTTAATGTAAAAACCTCATATGAAGATGAAAGTGATGACAATGGCACAAGGAAAGAACCACAATTACAAAGACCAGCAGCAGGACAATGGGAAGGTAGGTTCAACCACAAAATTCAGAGACAGAAACAGGTCACCCAGTATGTATTGACCAATGCCTCTTACTACATTGCTGCAAAATCTAAATGCTAAACCTTGAGGAGTTTAATTCCAAGGTGTTCTGCAGATGATTTCTTACTCTTCATTCATCTGCCAAAGCCCCGCTTAAGGATACCAGTACCTCTTAGTATTGCTTCCTCATTAGACAAATTGGTGCCAGATATCATGAACCCTCTTCCTAAGAAATCTTTAATGGTTTCTCAATGCCTTTAGAAGAAAGAGGCTATAGTGGAATGGAAAGGATATGTGCCAGGATCCACACCAGCCTGCATTCAAATCCTGGTATATTACTAACTGACCTTGAGAAAGTTCTTAATTCTGTCCAGGCTTCTGTATTTTCTTGGTGAAACAGAAAAACATAAGTATTTGTGGTTGTGAGAATTCCATGTGAAAAAGCATAAAAAATGCCTGGCATATATTGGGTACTCAATAGATGATAATTGGATATTCTTTCTTTCAAGGTGTCCTCCATGATATGCTAACTTTTTCAAGCTCAGCTTACCTCTACTCCTGGACAGGAAACACTCAAAGAGAATTAAACCCTTTTCTCTAAAATTCTCCCCCAGCCTTCTTCATCCCTCAGTACAGCTAATTTGTATTAATTGTGTTCATATGCCACCCATCCTTTAAAATTATACTGGAATAGTATCTTTTTGCTCTCAAAACCTTCCCTGTTTGCTTTACCTCTAATCTTTTCCCCTAAATTCTATTGCTCCTCTGTTTGTCTTTTGGCACCTCCTAATTCTGTGCCCTATATCATTAACAGATGTATATGTCAAAGTCCCTCCTGACACAAGCAAACATCATTTTGAACAACATTTCAAACATGATACAAACACCATTTATTTCACTCTCTAGTCTCAAAGTTCCTTGCATAAAATAGCCCCATTTAACAAATTCAAATCAAATAAAGATTTTTTATCTTAAGAACTAGCTCTAACAAGTAACAGTGGGTATGGCATACATACCCACTGCTTTCTCATTAAACGTAGAATATTTATACATATATATCATGGACTTAGTAGGTGTTCAGTGAATACTTATTGATTAATAATAAACCTGGCATTATTATCATGTGTGTGCATTGCATATTAAAAGGAAAGCCATGCTTCCTGTGTTGGAATCACAGCTTTCCTTCTAACTAGCTATGTGACCTTGGGCAAGTTACTTAATCTTTCTGTGACCTGGTTTTTAGCATATGTAAAGTGGGGTTAATAATAGTATCTTGCATCAATGTGAATGCTTTATCCTCCACCTATGTAATCTCTCATATTTGCAAACTCTACACTCTAACAACAAAGGACTTTAATAGTGTAATGAACCAATGGGGTGCGGGAGTGTGGAGGCAAAACTGAGAGCAAGAGGGAGAGGAGAGCAGTAATTGGGAGTCATGTGCAAATTCTATTAGATGATTCCATTCATGTTTAGTTCTGAGCTTCCATTACCAAGATCTTTATTCATTCAGAAATGTTATGTCAAGCTACTCTTCTTTTAGCCAATGTATTTGGGCCCACACCAAATTCCCCAATAAATGGTCCTGAGATGTTTTAAAGTTCAGGAATTGTATCTTTATAAATTGCTTTATAATCTATGAAAATGAACCATGGGTGGCATGCAGCTACTGGTAAATGATAGACTGCTTCTAGTTAGTCAGTGATGGATAGTCTGCAGATAGCATGAACTGTGGATTATTACAATGTAAACAGTAAGTCTGACACGAAGAGACAGAATTAATCATTTCCATGCCTGAGCACAGCATCCTACTTCCCAACATGCTAAAGGCAAAAGCAAATGTTCCTGAGAAAAAAGCATTTTGCTAAACATTTCCTCTGATCAATGCATTTGGTGATTATATTACGGACAGTATTAATGGTTCTCTTTAAATGTGACAACTACATCAGACACTTCTTGATACAAAAGTTGTTTTTATTTTTATTTTGTTTTTATTATTTATTTTTATTATTTGAGTTAGAGTTTCACTCTGTTACCCAGGCTGGAGTGCAGTGGCATGCTCATGGCTACCGCAGCTTCAACCTGAAGGGTTCAGGTGATTTTTTTCCCCCCTCAGCATTTCAAGTAGCTGAAATTACAGGTGTACACCACTACGCCTGACTATTATTATTATTATTATTTTAATTGTAGAGACAAGGTCTTATCATGTTGCCCAGGCTGGTCTCAAACCTCTGGGCTCAGGTAATCCTCTCGTCTTCGTCTACCAAAGTGCTGGGATTATAGGCATGTACCCTGCCAAAAAGTTATTTTTAAAGTCATATTTGCAGTTGCTTTCAGACTTCCTTTTGCATTTTTAAGTTTGAAAAGTTCTCTTTGTATCTTTAATGTGCTATTAACTACTAAGTCTGTGCAAATAATAATGCTCCAATAAAATTTTGACCCTTGGTATTCTGTGACATATAAATGTGTCCAAGTCTCCTCACATCCATTGTAGTCATTGTTATAATTATAATGTTTATTCTTGGACTGAGTAAAGCCTGTGTGGTGACCTTTAGAGACCTTCTGAGCTGCCTCTGGAACTTAAGCCATTACCTCAGAATCTGCAGTTAATTTCTTATTTTCTGCAAGAAAAGAATTTGAGGAGCCTCCATTCTAGTTTCATAATGAATTAGATTTAAGAATGCTTATACTTAAACACATATCTATTTAAGCAGCTAAATTTAAATCATCCTTAAATAAAAAATAAAACCAAGTAATGTTAGAATAAACATTCATTTTGTTTGTTTGTTTGTTTGTTTGTTTTTTGAGACAAGGTCTCACTCTGTTGTCCAGGCTGGAGTACAGTGCAGTGGCACAATCCCTGGACTCAAATGGTCATCCCATCTCAGCCTCCTGTGTAACTGGGACCATAGCTACCCCTATACCTAATTCATGTTTTTTTAATTTTTTGTGGAGACGAAGTCTCACTATGTTGCCCAGGCTGGTCTTGAACTCTTGGGCTCAAGCAATCCTCTCACCTCAGCCTCCCAAAGTACTGGGATTACAGGCATAAGACCCACACCCTGCCTAGAATAAACATCCTTAATAAAACAATTCTATAATACAATTAGATAATTTTGTTTGTGGACCTTGCTGGGAAGTGAGTCAGCAGACAGAGCCGTGATGGAAGGACCAGTCTGAAAGCTGCTACTTAAATCCCATCAGGGTATGAATATTGAGAAGGTGGAACTGACAGGTTCAAGAAGGGGTATATTCTATAATTTAAGATAAACATAATTAACATATACATTTCCAGTTTTTAATGCATTCGCATTAAATATATATATTATGTATATATATATTTTTATGTATTTAAGCCATTACCTCAGAATCTGCAGTTAATTTCTTATTTTCTGCAAGAAAAGAATTTGAGGAGCCTCCATTCTAGTTTCATAATGAATTAGATTTAAGAATTAGATTTAAAAATATATATTTATGTATTTAACCTACTTTTACTGAGACTTAAGGGTGTGCTAGTTACTCTGAAAGGCACGGAGACATGTGGGAAACAAAAACTGGCACAGCCCAGGCTGCATTGAGGTGACAGTCTAAATGCATGTATCCATAAAAGCAAAGATGTTCATGTTTTGATAAAATGTGAATTATTCTGTATGGTTTTGTAAATTTTCCTTTAATTAACATGGCATCTTGAGCATGTTCCTGGCAGAGGGAAGTAATAGGAGGACACATCAGAGAATAGGATAAGCCTTCTTGTTTTGTGGCAGCCAGGCTTCAATACCGAAAAATGTAACATATGTTCCTTAGGTACAAACTGGAGACTGCAGGGCCTTTTTGTTCAGCTAATTTCGTCTTGTAAGTAAAGTCTGCTTTTGCAGATCGTGGTTACTGGTAGGCAGGTCCCCCTTAATTGAAGGACTCTTTGCCTAAAAACCCCTTGTGTCAGAATTCACGATGTCCACGGTCTCCAGAAAAGCACCATCTCCGGTGAGAAATCAAGTCTTCCCAAGGATCAGTGCTGGAAACGACAGTATTTCAGAGACTATCTGGTTGTTCACTAAACCGACTTCCTTGTCATCCTGAGCACAAAGTGAGAGAATATTTTCCAGCCCCTTTGCATTAATTGTGGCCACAAGACTGAGTTATACAACAGAATACGAATGTAGGTGACATACACAATTTCCTGTCCTGACCACAAAAAGCTTCCATGGAATCCTTTACCCTTTCTCTCTTCCCTTGTCTATCAGCTGGTTGACCAATGGCAATACCTAAGATGACCTTGGAAGTCATTTGTTAAAGATAGCAGGAAAAGAGTATTCATCACCACCACCCCACCACCTGTTGGACTTTATATGAGGTATAGACTTTTATTGTTTTAAGTAACTGAGATTTAGTTGTGCTACAACAGCTAGTGTTATATTAAATTAATAAAGACACATAGTTTTTTTTTCTGTATCTGCTCCTATAGAATTATATTCTAACTGAAAACTCTCTCCAGCCAAAACTTTAGATAATTTGGAATTAAAAAAATATGTATTGTTTGGCATGTTTTGTCATTTCCTTAATTATATAAAATGCCCTAAAAGTATTTGATCATCATATCTGCCTTTGTCTCCAAGATATAAGAAAGCCTTTCTGGCCTACTGCAATAGTCTACTATTTGGTTTTTTATCCATCTGTCCTTCTACAATCTGTCATTTATACAATTTTATGAAACAAATCTGATAGCGATATTACTCTGCTTAAAATAATTTGAAACTTAATATCTATAGTCTAAATTTCTTAATGTGCTGTTCAAGTTCATAGACAATCTGGCTCCAACCCACAGTTGTAGTCTTGTCAATTCGTGGCTCCCTGGAAAAGCCAGAGAGGCCTCATCTGTGCTTTTGCTCGTGTTGTTCCTTCCTCCTAGAATCCCTTTCCCTTTTACTTTTCTAGATCTAGCTCAAATGTCACTTTCTGGGTCAAGCCTTCTCTGACAGCCATTGGTTGAATGATAATTCTCTCCACTAAATTTAAAAGTAGTATATCCTCACATTTAACTATAATTTGTGAATTTTAAAAAATGTCTCCACAATCAGAGTCATAGCTTTATGCAGACATAATTTGAGTCTGATCCATCTTTCAGACTCAAGGCATTCAAGAAATATTTATTGACTAAAAAGAGAAGGAAGACAAAAGAGAAGGGAAAAGGAGGAAAAATGAGAAATATGAATTACTGTGAAGTACTCTTTTATACTCTAGAAACTTAAACTCCACGTTTCTCCTACAGAAGTGAAGAGACAAATCCTTGCCTGACTTTCATATCCCTTGTACTAATTATTTCCCTCAGACACTCAAAACAAAAGGAAAAAAAATACTTAGTGACATGAAAACTACTCATGACAAATCCTCAGACAAATCTCACCATTCTATGTCATCAAAATTTTCCTAGGGTTTTTCTTTTGAATAATTAGCTATTCTTTGTTACTCTCTGGTATTTAAAATCAATTTACTTATGGTGCTGACACATTTACCAACTAAGCATATACCTTTGATTCTTTTCTCTGTCTTTAGTGTCTAATACAATGTATTAAAACTATTTATATGAGCTTTCTAAGATACATTATTTTAAATCATTTATAAAATATTTTCTCAAAAGATTTAAAGAGAGCACATTGTTGCCATTTTGAAAGGACCTTCAGAAGAGAAGTAATTGGTTGAATTTCAACATTTAAAACTAAAAGCAGCCGGGCTCGGTGGTTCAGCCTGTAATCCCGCAATTTGGGAGGCTGAGGTGAGTGGATTGCCTGAGCCCACGTGTTCGAGACCAGCCTAGGCAACTTGGCGAGACCTCATCTCTACAATAAATCAAAAAATTAGCAGTGTGTGGTAGCGCACGCTTGTAGTTCCAGCTACTTGGAAGGTTGAGGCGGAAGGATTGCTGGCGCCCAGCAGGTCAAGGCTGCGGTAGCCGGGAGTATGCCACTGCACTCCAGTCTGGCTGACAAAGTGAGGCTCCAAATCAAAAAAAAAAAAAAAAAAAACTAAAAGCAACAGCCAAATAACAAGAACTGAAAAGAAGGCTAGCAAGTCAACTTAGACCCATCCTCTGAAATATTACTAGATTCCAGATACCTCAACCTCAACATTCACTCTGTAAATTCTCAAGAAATTTGGCCACAGAGGTACGTGTACTCAGCCCCCTGGACACATATAGATGTTGCTGGGAAGTTGTCTCACTGTTTTCTTTTTCTCCCCAAAGAGTTTTTGGTTCTTAAAAATGACAGATTTGGTAAAGTGGGCTCACTCTTGAATCCTCAGTGATGTCAAACCCATGTTCAACATTTCTAAAGAGTAGGCAAAAATACATAGAGTAAATATATGGGGGAGATTACTTTTCTTTGAAAAACTACTGCTTGCTTAATTTATTCCTAGATGAAGACGTGTGCATAGACAGAGCTGTTTTCTAAAAGCTGAAGTTGCAATCTCCTGAGTGAAGTCTTATCACTTAAAAGGATCACCTATTTTTCTCAATGGAGAGACTGTTATTTGCTGATCTACTTAATGTGTATTTTCTTCTTTGGCAATAATTTTCATCTTTTCCACATATAGATGCTTTTGTATCCAAGATATTCAAACCAAAGTAAAATTTCTAAAATTTTTACCAAAAATTTGCAAATATGATAAAAAAGAACCAGATTTAATCTCCTGTTATGACCAACTAAACTCTCATTATATATACCATCCCATACCCAGTGGTATACTGAGAAAATCATGGAAAAAAAATACTTCATGTGAATAAGGTCAGTATTTTCATAGGTGTCACCTTAATTAGTGCCAAGAAAAATTATATTTTCTGGTATATTTATATTTACAGCCTCACCTATCAGTGCCTTCCACATGGTAGAAGATCAACACATGTTTAAGTAATTAAAGAATAAATATCAGCTTCCATGAGATTTAGCACCAGATCAAGAATACCCTCTGGAGAAAGTGTACCAAGAAGAACAAGAATGTCTATGGCGACATACTCTTGGTTTTTCTTCTGGGATATCACTAAGATTTGATTTCCAATAAAAGAAAATTGTTGCCCTCAATATGAAGCCTAATTAACTTACCAAATCCAATGAATTAGCATTCTTTGACATTTCACTGATTTCAGGACCAGAAAAAATTAAAGGTTCACAGTCACTAGAAATATTTTCCTAGCCTCAAAGTAAATATTATATATTTGATGGGACATTTTAAGTTCCTCCCATAAATGAACCTCTTCTTCACCTACCTGAAGCTTCAGCCAAACAGAACTTCTCCTCTGTAAAATTTGTAACTTACATATCTTTTTCTTTTTTTCCAATCTTCCTTATCTTCATCCCTGTGTGTTAAAATTCTTCCCATCTCTTCAAAATCTGAGATGCTGGGCCTGCCGACATTCAGAAGACTAGTAGAAGAAGAGCCAACAAGAGAGAGAAAATAGCCAGGAAAATAGAAGAAGACTCAGCAAGAGTGGGAGAGAAAATGTCTAGAGAAGGAAGCATTCTAAGATGAAAGGCCACGAGAGTGAAATGCTATAGAGAGGTCCAGAAAGCTAGAAGCAGATAATTGACTATTGGCTTTAGCAAGAGGCAGACAACTAGAGACATTTATGAGTGACACTTCAGCACAGGAGCGTAGATGAAAATCCAACTGACATGAATTGTGAAGAAAATGGGAGGAGAGGAGGTACAGCCAAACAAATATAGACAAGTTTGTAAAGTTTTGGCAATAGAGAAGTGAAGGGAACAGGGGTTTATGTGCTTTAAGATTGGGTCCACGAGGGAGGGTTGCATACTGATGGCAATCACTTGGTAGCTATGGAGAAACAGATGATGAGGAAAAATATTTTAAAAGTATTTAAAAGTATTTATAAGTATTAAGCCATGTAGAAGGCTAGAGGAAGTAGACTACATCTACAGAACTAGTCAGCAATGTTGAACTTGCCTTGATGTTACATGGATATTTCTCTCTTCCTCTTCCTCTTCCTCTTCCTCTTCCTCTTCTTCTTCTTCTTCTTCTTCTTCTTCTTCTTCCTCCTCCTCCTCCTCCTTCCTTTTATTATTATTACTATTACTTTTGAGATAGAAAGAGAAGCAGTTTCCAGCTACACGGGTTGGAAGAATTGGTGGTGAGAGGATGAGATTATCATCTGATCTATCTGGTTGTTTTAGAAGTCATAGCGTATAGGAAGATGTAGAAGGGTTTCTAGAAAGCATCTGGTTCAAATATCTTGTCCTGAATTTGAGGTAACTGAATCATAGAGATAGCAAGTGAGTCCCTGAAGTCACAAAAAATTGAATCTATCCTCCATAAGAGTATCCAGGGACTTCTCCTAGCCCTGAGGCCGCCCCTTTTCTCCAGCATTATCACAATAGTGCTGTAATCAAAAGCACCCTGTCCAAGGAAAGAGTGGGAACAGTTACATCAAAGAGGCTAGAGTTTACAGGGCAATAAATCTTGACTATCTTTTATGTAGCTCTTTTCCCTTCTCACATTAAAATTTTTATTGCTAACAATCCCCATTAACAGCCAGTCTTCTCAAATAAGCGAATGCTAGTAAGAACACATTGTCTGCCGGAAATGGAAACTTCCATTACCTCAAACTTGCCTCAAATTCCAGCCTCTTGCTACAACTTCAATTTTCACGCTTATGCATTGCTCTCACTACATTAACTCCTATTAACTGAGTAAAAAATGTTGTTCTTTAAACTGACTAGAACAGAACATCATCATCATATTGCAAGTAGACAGCACACAGTCTTTTAAAATGATTTAAAAGCACAATAAATTAAATCAAGGAAAACAATTTATTAGAGAAATTTTAGTGAGTAAAATAATTGTTGGCTCTAGTTCAGGATTATAAAACATTTTTTCCACTAGCTTCCAAGAAATCCAGCAAATCTAAAGTACTTAATTTCCTCAATAAATACCAATATGTTACAGGATGACACATTTGCACTGAAACTGATGAACTAAGCAAATCCCCAAGACATTGGCTTTAGCTTTCATGATTTGTTGTAGGCACTCTGATTTTCCAAATGCTTACCAGGTAAATTCCACAATGAATACCCTTCTAAGGTATTTACATTAGTTTTGAAATGTCCTATTGCAAATCACAATAAATAGGCTTTTCAGTACTAGTCCCTAAAAAGAATCTGCCACCTGGAATAAATATTGAATTAAACCTTAAAATATTCAGTAGGTTATTTCCTAGAAAATCAGTTAAATCTGCTTGTAGTTCTAGGGACATGTAAATCCAGTCAACTTCTATACTAATCCTGAATTATATTAATCAACGAGCAAATATTGGTTAATAGCCACTATGAATTTTTAGGGGAAAAGTTAAAAATAAGATAATTACATTTTTTTCCAAATTATCTCAGTGAAATTTTTAAAAGCACTATTGGGGTATTTTACTACTTTCTTTTCCAGGAAAGATCATAGTCACCATCTTATTGTACTATTCATGGGCTTTTCTAGGCACACACATATTGAAATCAAAAAAGAAGAAATTGCAAATATGAAAGAGTCATCTGAGAATGGTAAAAAGGACATTATTTTTAAGTATCTAGGATTCATTTCAAATTAGTTCTGGGTAAATTTGTTGATCCCAGGTCTGAATATGAGTGATAAACAGCTCCAAGAACAATGATGAACTGGGGAAAGTATGCACATACCTACCTGTAAAATAAATTTAAGATAGCAATAAGAACAATAATCAATACCTCAGTAAAATGGACAAAAGACATGAACAATAAATAAGAAACACATTTTAAAAGATTTTTCATATTGATAATAAAAGTGCATATTAAGTCAAGATGAAGTTTTAATCCATCACATTTTAACAGTTTCCTTTGTTTAAAGTGTAACTGAGAGAGCTGACAGTGGTTCTAGGAATCAGAGATTCTCACCCACTGCTTTAGGGTATTAAGTGGCACCAGCTTCCTAAAGGATGATTTGGCAATATATATCAAATGTATTAAAATGCATATACTATAATCCAGCAATTCTACTTCTAGGAATGTACTTTAAGAAGATAGTAAGAAATTCATATTAAATACAACAATAAGCATCAAACAATATTATGCATACAAAATTTCATAAAACAACTAAAGCAGTACTTTTAAATAGATACCAATACAATCACATAATAGTTACACTACAACCATTTAAAAATTTTAGAAGTAGCATTCCAAATAGTTTTGATTAATAAAAGTTACATAACAATATAAATAATATGATCAAAATTTTGTTTAAATTATATCGACATGTGACACGTGTGCATATGAAATGGTATACAGCAAATTTTTATCGATGGTTTGGCCTGGGTGATGATGTTGAGTATTGATTTCTTATGTCTATTTACTTCTCTATATTTTGAAAATTGTCTATAATGAACATATATTATTCCAGAAAAAGTAAATATTGCTCTTAAACCACTATTGTAAGAGTCTTATATCAGAGTTACTGTCTCCTGTATCATTTTTAACTGCATTTATATCATTTTGCGAATATAAAAAACAAAATCACATGATGCATATAGAGAAAATATAAACAGTAGCTTGTGATCTACCTGGTAAAATATTTATTATTAGAACTTGGCATTAAAGAACAGATATATGTAATTTTTAGTTTTGAATGAGTCACAGGTCATGGTAAATAGCCTTCACTGAAAGGATGCTTACTTTGTTACTTATAACCTTTTTTGTATGTATGTTATACTTTAATTAAATTAGAAGTAACTATAGCCTGGTTTGCTTATTATACTCATAGCAGAGCTAGCAGGAAACCTGAGAGGTCATTTACTCCAACCTGTCACCCCATTTCTCCAGTGCTGCCATGGCTCAGATAAGAATTGCTGCCATGGCTCAGATCATTCCATTGTTGCAAAGTCCTGATAAAATCCTCTTCCTCAAAACAGTCCACAATCTGCCTTTTTTCAACTTACAGACCAGTCTGAGCTAATCAGCTACAGGCATGCTTCAGCATAGATGGCAAAAAGATTATCAACCATTAAGGCCTAGAATGCATCCTGTCATTTGGCCTGGAAACCGTGGCTGCCACAGCAGCTCTGGCGGGCATGGCTGAAGGACATGACAGAAGTGTGTTCAGGAACTTCAGTATAGGCAAGGAAAGTAGGACAACTATAAACAGTAGGGACAGAATTTATAAGGCTCAGCTTATGGCAAACTGAGTTTCATCTTCAAAACCAGTGGTGTATGTGCCCAATAAATGCATGCTGAAGGAAGAGATATTGCAATAACAGAAACAGCTGTAGTGCAGCCAGAGACTTCTGCTCTTTTTGTACTAAGGCCAAATCTCAGATGAGTTACAAATAAGACTGGTGAATCATGTCTGCAATTGTATGAACTTTGCCTGAGTTCTTTAAGGGATAAGGAAAACTTACAAAGGATGCTTTTGAGGGTAGTTTACTTTTTGGAGGAAGGACCAGCTATTGAAGCAGATGTAGCAAATGATTTGTCATTAGATTAAGAAATACTTTCTCATCAGTAAAAGACAGGACACTTAAACTACAAGTAAAGACACTTGGATTTTACCCTTGAGTTTTATGAAAAAGCTATGTGACTCTAACTAAACCATTTAATCTTGTGCTGTTTCAGTATCTTAATTCGTTATGTGTAATTAGATCACTTAATCTTAAGATCCCATTTATTCCCATGATTCTGAATTTAAATTTAAAACACTACAGTTCTAAATTTATGATTTCACACTAAAAGCATCACTGTAGAAAAATAGATCTCCTAATTTATCAAAACAATGCCATTCCTGTATTTATAAAAGCCATGCCTATATGAATATTATTATAGACCAAATCCATTTTATTACAACCACAGGGGGAAAATAGAAAGAGAGAGAGAGAGAGGGCACATGTACACGCAAACGCAAACCTAACATCTCCTTAACCAATTGTTTTATGACTTTCCTCTCACTTCCTCATGGACCACTTAGTTCTCTTTAATAGATTATAAAAATAAAATTAAGAAAGAAAACATCTGAAAGTTCAATAGAGAAAGGATGATATGCACAGATAATCAAATCTTTGGACATTTAGAACAGTTTGGTCTATAATCACTTCTTTTTAAAACCTCTACTCTTGGTTAGAGGGGATTTGTCCTCTGACCTTGCACAGTGCTGCTCTCCATTCACCCTGAATGAGAACACCTGAGAAGTAGCACTTCCTTCAGGTATCATTCACCCATTCTACTCTTACTTATTAGGATGTAATGAGTATGATGCTATGATTAATACAGAGGTAAAACAGACTATGCTCTCAAGAAGCTCATAGCCTAGTAGTGAATAAAAGACTAGAACATGAAACAAATAATTGTCATGTAATGTAGGAAAACATAAATTACTAAGGTGGGTGGGTGCACATAAAATCTTATAGGATTTCTGAGGAGAAAAAAAAAGTCTTTTTTTTTTTTTTTTGTAAACTGCATGGGCCAGTGAAAGCTTCTTGGAAGACAGGGCATTATCAAGGTACCTGGGGGGAAAAGGTAGGATTTGGACCTGTGGAGATTAAGAAGGAGAAACACCAAGAAAGGAGACATGGAAGAAACATTTCATTTGCACTTAAAGTACCTGGAAAGGATTAGCAGGAGATCAGGCTGAAAGATAGACTGGGTCAGATTGTGAATTCCTGGCTAAGGCAGTTATGCTCTGTATCCAACATAGGAATCACTATGGATTGTATTTTGGAGGAAGAATATGATTGAATCTTTACTTTAGAGCGATTTATACTTAAACTTCCCTAACCAAAGGATTTCTTCTGCCAAGATATCAACTACTTTTCAGAGAAAATCCTCCAGGGAAATTTGAACACAGCTCATGTTAGCACAAACTGTCACTCTGCAAGGTGTATTAGATGTGAATGGAACAGATCTTATTTCATTTATTCAGCTAATATTTCTTAGACAAACTTGGTTTTGTTTCTTCTGGGACTTGACCTTCAATCACAGCAGTGGTGATTTCCAGTCACTTTAACATACACACATATACACACACATGCACACACACTCACACATACATGCCTACTGAAACAATTAAAGACAAGTGTCCTTAATTTTAGATATTTATATGCTTCGACAGGGGCATAGTCTGGATTTTGAGAGCCAATTGCTTCCTGCTTCCTGGAATATTGACAAGAAAGGGAACGTGTTTGACCATAAACTATCAAAAGTCAGAACATTCCCTGAAGTTCTTTGCTGGCTCTAGAAAATGGAATGCCAGGCAATTCTTCAATATAGTGAAGTGCTACCTTAATCATCAAAGACAGGGCAGCTAACGTTATAGCTGCAGCAAAATGAGAGTGCCTGCTCACTGAGCCACATATATTCTCCCTTTCCAAGTCTACTTTGCAACTCCAGCATCCATTTGCTTGAGGATTGATATAAGCAGATCTGGGTTGGTGACACTTGTCTGTGGTCCTGGAAACAAAGGAAGCTGAATATTTCATAAGGTATTGTGACCCACAATTCTGGGCTCATTTACATGAGAAAAAGGAATCTAATGGAGAAAGATAACATGTCCAAGACCACATGGCTATTTAGTGGAAGCACAGAAATTAGTACAGTGTTCTTCCAAGTCCAGGTAAAGACACACCACACTGTCTTCTCTTGTGAATAGTGCAAAGAGTCTGGGCTTTAACCCATTAACAATGATTCATTTGATCAATAATTGTGAATCCCTCAAAGAATCTCTGAAGACAAGTAAATTAAACCTCCTCTTAGGCTTACTGTTTTTGGAAAAAGGGTTTCTCATCATGAATCATGGTTTAAAACACAGTACCATGTGCCTCAGGGTGTTACTAAAAGTTTCTGAGCATTTCATACTGCTGAAATCTTTAATTGGGAGTTTATATCTGAAAAAAAAACATTAAGAGAAAAACAAAAAAGGAGGTAGGAAAACTTTTCTGTTTTTATCTTTAGTTCATTCTGACTCAGTCCCACTGGCATGCATGATTCAATGGTTTATGTCAAACACAAATTCCAGCCCAGTGCCCTCCATCCGACATGTTCTCATTTCTGAGTCTGACAGCAGACCTGGTCTCCTAGCAACACTGAACATTTTCTCTGCCTAGTCATCTGTAGCAATTGGTTCTTTTTCATAGTGTTCCTTCTCTCATCCTCAGTAAAGACAAACCAAAAACCTTCCATGCTGTCAAAGAGGTCTGAAGACTGGGCGAGATCTGGAAAATTAGTTGAGATTAAATTTCTTTTTTCTGTGCCATTATTTTTTTCTGCTCCATTATTTTTTCTCTCTCTCTCCATTTTTCTCACTTCTTCTTTCTCTCTCTTTTACATACATATGCACACTCGCACACACATACACATACACACATGTATACACACAAACCACCAAAGAGAATGGCCCTGAAATCTGTCCTGGGTGATGGTAATACTATCCAGTACAAAAAGAAGGGAATGCCTGTTACCTATTGGTGAAATTAGAAATGCCTCTTGCCACTTTGGTTACTTCATGTAAAAGGGGAGGATAAATATCCACCTCACATTGTTATTGTGAGGCTCAAAAGATACAGTAAATGATAAAAGACTTTGTAACAGTAATGGCTGCACAGACAAATACAATTATTAGATTAACTGTATTAATTTTTAAAACAAGCAGAGGAAATATCCTTTAGATAGGTTTTTAGAAAAAAATAGTCATTGTCCACTTAGGATCAAAGCTCCTATTTTTTGACATAACTGGAATTTATCCTTTTTTACTATCTAAGTTTCAAGTTGTACCAGAGCTTTGCAGTGACACATAGAGAGTACTGATTATGACTTATGGGATATATAAGATCAAGCAAAGCAAAATGTCGTTAAATTTAACAATTTTTGTATAACCCCAAACTGCTCCCATTGGTCCAGTAATAGTCAATGTACCAGGGCTAATAAAAAGCTCTTCCAATTGCTTCCAACATAGCTCAAGAGATGGAAGCAGTGATGGGTACTTCTAAACCCTCTCCATTCCCTTCTTCAAGGGATTCTAAAGTAGTACTAGAGTTTGAAGGTAGGAGAGGTGGAGGAATCCTGAAGAGGAAGTGGTATTTGTTCAACCCCCAAAGTTCCTGGACTATAAGCTCCATGATTCCAGAAATCATGCCTTTTTGTTTGTTTGTTTTTTATTATTATATCTTCAGTGCTTAAGTAGAACAGGATCTAGCATTTGGCATTCATGCAATACACATTTTTTGAAAAATGGGACACATTCCATAGTCAGGACAATGAAACTAATCATTTTAGTATTAAATGTATTAATGATGAATTTTATTAAAACTAATATGTTTACTGCTATTAAAAAAGAAAATGTGTGTCAATCATTTAGCTCTTAATAGGATCTCAATAAATGAGAGCTGTTGTTTTATATTCTACTATTATCTGATTCAACCATCCATTCTTACTAACTACTGAAGGCAAGTAATTAGAGGGAATTGTGTGCAAGGAGTTTTGTAATCTAGAAAAAAAAGACCAACAAACTATAATAGCCCCATGAAACAAGAGAACATATACTAAGATCCAATGGCATATTAGTTCATAGACTGGAAAGAACTAGAGCAATTTTAAGTGTTACTATCCCCACTCTTAATTGCATAGATAAGAAAAAAATAGGCCCATTTTTCTTAGCTCTGACTGTACACCCAAAACTTTTGTTTGATTTTTTATGTATTCTTTATTGGATTATCATTTTCTTCCAGCACTCGAAGACTTTGCTCTTCTAAGGAAACAACTAAGAAATCAGCATGTATGCATTAATATTCTTAGTTAAAGAGTGGAGGAATGGGCAGACATCTTCCTTGGGCCCTTTACTGGGAAATACAGGACTGTTTACACAAAGACTGCATGCACAATGGTAGGGAGCATAAGCTCTGGAGGTCAAATGCACACTATGCTCCAATCCTAGCTCACTCACTGGCTATGTGACCTTCAAGATCAACCTTAGCTCACTGTGATTTAATAATTCATATTTATAAAGCTGAAGACATAAAGGTACCCACCAAAAGGAGTAACGTAAGAATCGGATCACCAGGCTCAGTGGCTCAGCCCGTAATCCCAGCAATTTGGGAGGTCAAGGTGAGTGGATTGCCTGAGCCTACGGGTTCGAGACCAGCCCGGGCAACTTGGCGAGACCTCGTCTCTCCAATAAAAAAAAAATTAGCTGGCCATGGTAGCACACACCTGTAATTCTGGCTACTTAGGAACCTGAGGTGGAAGGATCTCCAGAGCCCAGCAGGCTGACGCTGGGGTGGCCATGAGTGATTGTGCAACTGTACTCCAGCCTGGGTGACAGAGTGAGAATTCAACTCAAAAAAAAAAAAAAAGAGAGAATTGAATTGATACATGTAAGCACATATGAACAAAAAATAAATTTAAATTTTGTTTTTAGTAGGTTATGATTTCACAGAATCCCTTTGGATACATGCTTGAAGCTCATAACACTTTATTTCCTTAAAATCCAATCTTTCTAGGACTGAGCATCTCAAAGAAACAGAGAGACACTGCCCAGTATGCACTACCCTTTCCACCTTCTTAACTTTCTTCTTACACCATACATGGGGCTAGAAATTGGTATACAGAAATAAATCAGACATCCAGCCCTTTCTTAATTTGCTGACTTGAAGCTGTGTATTATAGTGGTCAAGTGCCTTGGCTTTAAATCACATAGACCTGAATTTAAATACTGGTTGCCATTTACTAGCTGTAAGCTAAGCAGTCAATGTACCAGGACCCAGTTTTCTCATCTATAAAAGGGGAGAAGGAGAGTATTCATAGCAATTTCAGAGATTTATGATATATCACTTAAATAATGTATGAAAAGTGATTAAGACAGTGTTTGCATTATAAAACTATCAAATAAATAAATTCACTGCTATTGAAGAGTAAGGAAAGGCAAGTTGTATGTTACACTTACAGTAGAGGCAGAAGAAAACAAACAGTATGAGAACTTAAAGGCAAAATCCGGGCATCGTGGTTCACGCCTATAATCCCCGCATTTTGGTAGTCAGAGGTGAGAGGATAGCCTGAACCCAGGCGTTCAAGACCAGCCAGAGCAACTTGGCAAGGCCTTGTCTCTTACAATAAATCAAAAATTAACTGGGAGTAGTGGTGCACACCTGTAGTTCTAGTTACTTGGAAGGCTGAGGTGGAAAGATCACCTGATCCCAGCAGGTCCAGGCTACAGTGGCTGTGAGTGGGTCACTGCCCTTCAGCCTGGGTGACAGAATGAGACTCCAAATCAAAAAAAAAAAGCATGGAAAAATTGATGTACTGTCTTGAAAATCAGTTCAAGAGGTGGCATTAGGGTCTGATAGGCAAGAAAAAAAAAAAAGAAAGAACATAGATAAAATCACAGATACATGAGTGATCATAACGCATTCAGACAATCCGAATAGTTTGACTGGAGTTTGAGAATAAGATATGGTCATAAATAGTGGGCATTGAGGCTACAAAATAAGCAGAGATTAATTGTGTAAAGGACCTTGGATGTCATAATAAGTGTCTTATTCTTTATTTCATTACTCTCAGACAGCCACCTAGTGTCTAATTATACTGGCAGAGTTGGGAGAGAATGAGATTTTAGCAATTTTTCTAGCCTCCACTGTATGATAGTCTCTGTAAAATTGGGGAGTGAATAATACAAAACAAAACAAAGAATAAGGCAACATCTTAGTAGAGAAATAAGAGAGAATGAAATAGAAATAATGACTTTTCCATCTGGTGAATTCGCAGAAACCCTCTACAACCTCTTAACCAAATATAAAGAAACATATTGACGTTTCTTTCCTATACAGACAATAATTTACTTCAAAAGAAGTTCAGGACTTAAATTACCACACTTATGTGAATAGCTATGGCTGACAGTCACATCCATGATTACTAAAAATGAACTACCATCTAGTTTCATCATGTTCTCCTCTTGAGGCTGAGAGAACAAATAACTCTAAGCTGATCATTCTAGTCTAGAGGAGATACACTATGGTACAACTGCTAGCATTGTTTCTAGGCCAACCCTAGGTATTATTGCTTTGCATTACATTAACTTCCCCAAAATCTTTAAATGGTGAATTTACTTTAAGCCAATTCTATTTTAGAACATGAACTAAATTATAATATGAAATGCAGAAGAGTTGAGGTGGCTAGAAGAGTCAATGATAGGGCTGGGGTAATAGGAGTATACCCAGCCACTCATTCTAGCAAAATTATAATTCATGAAGTACAAAAATGTTCTGACTTGTTGAGGCTTTCTGAGACATCAAGCTTAAGCCATTCAGCTGCTGAAGAGGCTAAGCATGGTTAAAACACTGACCCTGGTTTGAATCTGGATGCAAGTGCTGAAGTTGCCTTCTCCTAGTTGTATGAGCATGCACAAGATAGTCTTGGTTTCCTCATCTATAATAAAGATTAATAATAATGCTCTTCTAAGAATTATTTTTCTAAAATTGATATATCACAGTTGTACACATTTTGTAGGCAAATGTGATGTTTTGATATG
This sequence comes from Tarsius wallacei, assembly GCA_963574415.1. Classification (NCBI taxonomy): domain Eukaryota; kingdom Metazoa; phylum Chordata; class Mammalia; order Primates; family Tarsiidae; genus Tarsius; species Tarsius wallacei. The sequence continues at coordinate 53,756 of CAUYQG010131880.1, forward strand.
TGTATAAAACATATAATGATCAAGTTAAGGTCATTGGGATATCAATCGCCTCAAACATTTCTCTTTTATTTGTATTACCCAATAAATAACTTCACTGTTATTATAAGAGAAGAGTAAGGAAAGGAAAGTTATATATTGCACTTATAGTAGAGGCAGAAGAAAACAAACAGTATGAGAACTTAAAGTCATGGATGGATTAAGCAAGTTGATGTACAGTCTTGAAAATAGTTCAAGAGGTGACATTAGGGCCTGAAGGGCAAGAAAATAAAGAACATATATAAAATCACAGATACAAGAATGACCATGATGCATTCAAGCAATCTGAATATTTTGATTGGAGTTGGAGAATAAGATATGGGCAATTTCTTACTTCTAGATATTTTGAAGCATACAATAAATTATTGTTAACTATAATTTCCCTACTCTACTACTGATCACTAGAATTTGTCCTACTGTTTAACTGCATTTTCCACTTCAAGATTCTTAGCCGAAATAAATGAAGGTGATGAGCTTAGTAGAGTGCCTTGCATACAGTAAATGATCAAGAAAAATTAATTAATATCATTAATATTAATAATAAGGGAAAATGAAGAATCACTTCTATAGAGAGATTATACACACAAACATATTTTAACAAAAGTTAAAATTTTATTGTAATAATATTTTGATTAAGGAACATAATACTTCAAGTTTAGGAGACTGAATATGTATATATTATCAGAATTCCACAATTCAGAGAATCATGGCGCTTATCTGTATTCACCTAAAGTCGTCAAACCCTCAAAAGCAAGAAGCTAATTATTGTGTTCAGGTATTTCTCTTATGATAAAATTGATTTTCTAATGAAAACCCAGTTATAAAAATAATCTACCCCTTTGCTTCTTAAGCTTAACTTATCCTAGAAGATATGGCCTGAGAAATGTAAAACATCTTACGTATTTTATGTTAAAGAGAACAAGCCGGGCTCAGTGGCTCAGCCTGTAATCCCGCGCCTTGGGAGGCTGAGGTGAGTGGATTGCCTAAGCCCGCGGGTTCGAGACCCATCTGGGCAACTTGGTGAGACCTCATTTCTACAATAAATCAAAAAAATTAGCCTGTAGTTCCAGCTACTTGGAAGGCTGAGGCGGAAGGATCGCCGGAGCCTAGCAGGTCGAGGCTGCGGTGGCTGGGAGCAGCCACTGCACTCCAGCCTGGGCGACAGAGTGAGACTCCAACTCAAAAAAAAAAAAAAAGATAAAGAGAAGGGATGGGATGCTCACAGTGAATTCCTAACAACAGGAATCACCAAAGTCATCAGAAGTGTTGCTAAAAGGTTATGCCTTATCCACATCAAGGAAGGAAAATCCATACCCTTTCTATTTTGGATAAGGAAAAGGACTCAACTTTTAGTGTGTTCTTTTTAACTAAAACCTACAACCTATATAAATGTCCTCAAGACAGGAAAAGATTCTGCATGTGCAAAAAGGATCAAACCATTTTCAAAGGGTTGTTAAATGGTAATCTTTTAACTGTAATAAAAATGAGGGGGTAGAAATTACATCTGTCATCAAAGGACCCACCCTTTCAAAAATATGTAATTATGGTGTGTCCTGACCCATCACAGGAATAAAGGAGGCTCTAAATAAAAGTTCTTTCTAAAATTAACTGAATTTGAATTCCCTAGGTACCCATAGACATCTCATCCATTCTCAAATCATGTATGACCTCTCAGAGACATTTCAGATTAACATCTAATCTTTTTTCTCTCCCCTTTTCTAATTGTACCCAAGAGCAACCTTTGGCTACATAAAACAGAATCCTGCCTTGAGGCCCCCACTGGACCTGTAGCTGTGTTCAAAGTCATGTTTCTTTAAAAGTGAACAAATAAGCATCCATTGCCTACTCCAATGTGCATAAGGGTGTTTCCTATATTTTCTTCTAGGATTCTTATAGCTTGAGGTTTTATGTTTAGGTCTAATCCATTTTGCAGTGATTTTTGTATATGGTGATAGGTAGAGGTTCCGTATTATTTGTCTGAATGTGGCTAGCCAGTTTTCCCAGCACTATTTAGTATTTATGGTCTCCTTTCCCCAATGATTGTTGTGGCCAGTTATAATAGAAGCCCAAACTTAACTTGCATGCAGGCTACTTGTGAAGTTAATCTTCACTTGCACCCCACAACTTAAAAAAGATAAAAATGAACAAACAACCACAGACATGGCTGGATTTTGAAATGGGAATGTGGATGTTTTCATTATAATAACTTTTTTCAGGTTACGAGCCTATTTAATGTGCCCCATGCTCATTATTGTGGAAAAAAAATCAAATCAAAAGGTTCTTCTCAAAGCAAACTTGGATTCTCAATGAGAAGATGACTTGAAGGGTAGTATATTCCCTCAGTGACTTAGCCAAGGTCAAATAGTCATTAAAGAGTAGTGTAAGAATTTGAATCTACACATGAAGTTAGGACTCAAATGAGCCGATTGTAAATATTGTGTATACTGTATATAGAGTTAGAATTTCTTGAATAATTTCTTGCCATTCACTTCCATAACCCTGCACCAAAACCTCTTCAATGTATTTGAAGTTAACAAGCTTCAGAATAGGAAGATGATATAAATGAGGTTTTTACTAACAAAGAGAATATAAATGGCAAGTAATCTGATGATTTTTAACAAACACTTGCAATCATTTAAAATAGCACACTAATAAAATTCTTTTGTAACTAAATTTTTCAGAAGGTTCGTTAATTTTCAGAAGACGTACCTTTAGTCTTAGCTCATATTACTTACAAGACCTGAAAACATATTTGAAAGGGAAGGAAGTCCAACCATGGAGGTGATAAAAGTGAGGATTCCATAGTCCTAATAATTGAGCAAAATGAATAGCTCATAGTGCTAAACCTAAAATTGTTATTCTGACAAGTAGGTTTGTAGTTTTAAAAAATCATATTAAGATATTAATGTATAAAAATAAACCAGCTTTATGAAATGCACTTATTCCATGTCTCTATTCGTCCTGAGATAATATGAAACAATGCAAAGTGTCTAAGTTTTGGGTTAACACAGAACTTGGTCCAATATTTTCTGAATCAGGTTTCTTTAGCCAGTCTCCTCAACCTGTGAAACAGACTTAATATCTCTCTCAGTAGGTGATTCCCAGCGTAAGAAAATATACACAAAGTTCATAGCACACTATCTAAGGAAAATTATGTTTTCCCAGCTTTTACTTAGAGTTAAAACAAACAAGCAAACAAAAACCTAACTCTGAAGCTTTTGGAGGAAAATTTCAGATTGTGTTCATCTCAAATGTGGAATTCCAAAGTGTATGCCTCCAGGGCCTAAGGTCCTTCGTTTGGGCAGTAGACATTGGATTATTCTAGTATTGCTCCTGGTGAAACTCTCATTTCCCAGACCAAACAACTGAGGCCCAGAAAAACTCAGGGCCTAAGTAAGTCAGGGAAAGGAGAAGGAGCAAGAATTCAGTGCTCTATCTGTTGTCCAGCATTAGCTCTAATAATGCAGTCATTTGTGATGTCTGCTGGTTTTACTGAGGGTTTTCAGTGCATGATGTTAACTAAGAAAGCCAAAATTATGACATTTCCATGTTTGTTGATACAGACATACTTAAAGATAGTTAACTCCCTGAGATACTACACGTCTCTGGATTTATTTGGTTAAATACATAAGCTGACTAGAGAACAGAAAAGTTGCCACAGAAGGAAAATTACTGATTTCCCAATTGTTTGACATGTACCTGCACAGATTTTCTAACCATTTGCAGCTCCACATAGCCTGATAGATTAAATATGCTCTTTGTATGTAAACGACTCTTTAGAATTGTTTCTTTTATTGGAACTGACTATATATTTTTCCTTTTTGTGGCTTATTTTTCATTGTTTAATTACAGTTACTTTTGACTCTTTGAGACAGATTTGAAAATTTAGAGGAAGAAAATACTAATATTTATGTACAAAATTGTCTTTCAAATTATTGGTACATATGTTTGTGAATTCTCCCCCTATTCATTAACATGGATTATAAATATATGGCATAAGCCGGGCTCGGTGGCTCAGCCTGTAATCCCACGCTTTGGGAGGCTGAGGTGAGTGGGTTGCCTGAGCCCACGGTTTCAAGACCTGCCTGGGCAACTTGGCGAGACTTCATCTCTACAATAAATCAAAAAATTAGCCAGGCGTGGTAGCGCGCGCCTGTAGTTCCAGCTACTTGGAAGGCTGAGGCGGAAGGATCGCCGGACCCCAGCAGGTCGAGGCTGCGGTGGCCAGGAGCGTGCCACTGCACTCCAGTCTGGGTGACAGAGTGAGACTCCAACTCAAAAAAAAAAAACAACAAGGAGGAGGGGCCAAGATGGCGACCGGGCAGCGTGGTCTGTGAGACCTCCGCAGAAGAGGACACAGAAAGACTCCAGATCTCTCCCAGGGGGCCTGCTCCCCCACACGGAACTTGTCCACGGACACCGCAGAGGCATTA